>JACXGM010008630.1:0-28655 GCA_016801145.1 Umbra pygmaea | reverse complement strand
ACACACACACACACACACACACACACACACACACACACACACACACACACACACACACACACACACACACACACACACACACACACACACACACACACACACACACACACACACACACACACACACAGAGCTATTTTTAAAAACGGTCCGGAAATACAATAGCTATTTCTTTGGGTTAAGGTGTAGATAGAAAACCCACAGCAACATTCAGTCAGGCCTGGGAGTTCAGACTGATTCAGACATTCATGTATGCTGTTTGAACAAAGTTGAAGCAGCAAAGACAGCTACTTAGAGGAAGGAGAGGACAGACCTCGACTACCACTATTACTAGATTTCACAGACGTCATCGAAAACAACACTTTTCATGCAGAAGGTTGTGCACGCAATTGAAAAAGCACAAGCCATTGCATACCAAGTGCCGTAGGTCCTTGCTATCTCTATTCCATCACGGCTGTGGAGATTCCAGCAGATGTTTTGTGTGGGTTTAAAGCCACATATGAGAAGCAACAAGATTGTCCGAGGGGTTGTGCGGTGGGAGGAGCTATGGTAATAGCAACCAGCTGTAAGTCAACCCTTCCCCCCACTTCTCATTATCTGGGGGATATAAAGTCACTGTGTGTTAGATGTTTGCCCACACTACATTATTCCTATGGTAGCCTTTCTCCACCTAAACAAACCACCAGTTGAATCATCTCCTCCTAGCCTTTACCTATCTACATGACTGCAGCACCTGCACAGATGGAGGTCTAGAGGTTTGTTCTCCCTGATTTAGCACTGTGTTGGGATTGAATTTGCTTCAGTTATGAAGGGCCTCAGACAATGATATATAACTACCTCTGGTATCGGGTTTGGGGAGGGGTAGATTGTGGATTGTTGTCCGTCTTTAAGTCACACGCCATATCTATGACACCTTTGGTTCAATATTGACCTTTTTGTTAAATAACGCATCTTGTTGTAGAGATCCAGTTTATACCAAATTACACTGTTTTGCCTGATTTGGCACTATATAGGCAATACATTATTGCCTAATTGCGATTATTTGAACAGACCACAGTAATTTTAGATAATTGGCAATTAATTTGATTACAGTGAACCCTCATTTTTTGCGGGGGTTACGTTCCAAAAAGAACCTGCGATAGGCAAAATCCGCGAAGTAGTAACCTTTATTTTTTTACAATTATTATACAATGAAATACTCCATAATACAATAAAACAAAACCTTTTTACAGGCCCAAGCATTTGTTTAACAAATAAAAGTACTGTATAAACGTTTTTCTTTACAAATAACTACTTAATTATTTTAATCATCAATACGAACTGAAGGCTTCAATTTGCGGAGATCAGCACAGCCCCACCGCGACCCGAGTCATTGGATTAGAACGGGAGAGAAATTAAAAATGAAAAAAACGCATAACGTTTTGTCGACATTATGGGTTTTAGAGAAACTTGTAATTGCAAGAGAATTTGCTAACTTAAATTTGGCAAGCTGTTTTACGTACGTGTATAAACCGCAAAGTTATTGAAACACAGGTAGAGAAGAAGTGGAGAGACTGTTTAGCCAATCAGAATGCAGAACACAATGCATGAAGCAAATCCGCGAAGCAGCGAGTCCGTGAAAGGTGAACCATGATGTAGCGAGGGTTCACTGTATTTCCGTCATATGTTTCCCTTCAAATTATTTTTTTTACACCACTGGAGGGATTTCTCTATTTCATATATCTATTTCATGATGATTAAATTAGTTTAGAACTGTTATTGATCAAAACCATAACTTTATTAATGATTTACAAATGTATTAACTGGTGTTGAATGTTCATGTTGACACGGGACATGAACTCATGTTTTAACTTCCATTGGCTTTACAAATTTATATTTTTTATTACTTGGATTTAACTTTCACTTGCCTCTTTCCACTTCTGATTCGCTAATCAATAAGCAATGTGCTGATTGGATAGCATTTTGGCCCTGTTTTGACACAGTCAAAATTTCGCAACTCGTAACTTGGGTTTTGTAACTCCAGTGTTGCACACAACATTTGCCGACATTTACAAAATATTTCTACAGATGCAAAACGTTTTTACACATTCACAAAATATTTATACAGATGCAAAGCTTTTTTACACATTTACAAAATATTTATACAGATGCAAAATATTTTTACACATTCACAAAATATTTCCACAGATGCAAAACTTTTTTACACATTCACAAAGTATTTCCACAGATGCAAAACTTTTTTACACATTCATAAAATATTTCTACAGATGCAAAACTTTTTTACACATTCACAAAATATTTCCACAGATGCAAAACATTATTACACATCCAAACATCACTTCACAACCTCAAAATATTATTGGCCCTTGTTTGATCCCATACTTCCGCTCCACTGCTGTTGCTTTTGAGTGGTTGTCACTCAATCAACGAACATACCGGTCGCGCACACACATGGCGCACCCTGACTACCTGTACCAACCACCAATCTGACACAGTCTTAGCACTTTTTTTGTTTTCTCACAGCTGGCAGGTAGAAATTCTACCAATGACCTTACAATGCACTGCAAAAACTGCCAGTGCACTGAGATTTGACTTTCTATATGTCTGAAAATAAGACAAAAACAAGGTAAAAAGTCTAACATAATTACTAAATAATTCTTGAAGTAAGATAAAATATTTAAAATGATTAATACAATATAAGTATTCTTGTTCAGATTTAGCATTTTGGCTAAATTTTGGTTGTGTCTATACTACTAGGTATTTATACGTAATTGACTGGGTTAAATAGAATTGCATTACTAAAAAGAGACTAAAATGCAATTTTCATTTACTAAAACTACACTAAATGTCGTCAAGTAGTCATGGATAATTCTGACTAAAATTAGACTAAAACGCTCAGACTGTTAGTCCACTGAAACTTGACTAGACTAAAAAGAGTATGAACGTGACTAAAACTAATAAAAACTAAAAGACAGCTTGACACAAAGACTAGACTAAAACTAAAATTAAAACAGGCTGCCAAAAACAACACTAGTAGAGAATCCAATGTCCTTAAAGCTACATTGTGAATTATTTTGATTTGATTCATAGCAAAAAAAACTTTGTTCTTTCAAAGATATGTGCTCATTCATGTGTAATTACTTCCACCAACAATTCAAAGTATTGTCGTAAGCATAGAATCTTCCATTCAGAATACATATGACGCAGTCGCTCGAATTGCGGCAGCCATGTTACGCCTCCATCTTTTAAAATACATTAGCCAAAAGAGGGACATACCTGAAAATTTAAGCTCTGCCTTTTGCACTTTAACACTCAGTGGCACCATGATGAAAGCCAGAGGGAGATTACTCACGCATGCCAGCAGATTTGAAAGCCTGTTGAAGATGGAGGATCACGCCTATTCTCAAGGACCTGTAATGGCTGTGTCGGCCCTAGTTAGCTATACAGTAGGCAAGAACGTTCGCCTGGCAACATGAACTCATATTTTCCATTTCAAAATAACATCACTTGTAATTCATTACAATAATCATTGTTAATTCATTGCATAGGTAGTGTCCATGTTCATGTGTTGCTAAAATTTGTCTTTTGTTGGATAAAACAGACTCTAGTGAATGTTTTTCAAATGTAATCTTGTTTTTACATGAGACACAATTTTATTTTTATTTATCAAATAACTGGTCACTGTAATATTTCGGTAGTGAAATGAGGTTCATTGGATTAACAGAAAATGTGCAATATACATCAAAACAAACTTAGACAGGTGCATAAATTTGGGCACCCTTGTCATTGTGTTGATTTGAATACCTGTAACTACCTAGCACTGATTAATTGGAACACACAATTGGTTTGGTGAGCTTTATGAAGCCTTGAACTTCATGGAACGGTGCATTTAATCATGAGAAAAGTTATTTAAGGTGGCCAATTGCAAGTTGTTCTCTTTGACTGTCCTCTGAAGAGTGGCAACATTGGGGCCTCAAAACAACTCTCAAATGACCTGAAAACAAAGATTGTTGTCCTGAAAGTTGTAATATGTTTAACAATACATTACTTTGTCAGTGAACATTTTTGCTGCCGTAGACGCTAGATTGGAAGGTTGTCATTGATGACGATAACTAGCGGCTAAAAACTACATATTGTACATTTAACTTTTGTCACATTACACCCTGGAAATTAAAATAAATTAATGGACAGTTCCAGAATAAATAAAAATATTTAATATAGCATTTAAAAACCTTACCCTAGAGTGATTTATGTCATATACACTGATTTGTCTGCTATTTTTTCCAAAAACAGAAGAGACTACAGTTCGGGCACTTCTGTATCCGTTTTTACATTAAATACCAAAAGTCCAGAATTCAATGTGGACTTTGCATCTGCGCCTTGTGAGCCACTTTGGTGATGTTGAATGTAGCGTAAGGACTTTGGCATACTAACTAGCAATACATCGTAACTTGTAGCATTTACGACAGGTTACAATAGTGTCCAAGAGCTATATGCCCTATCTTGCTTCAGTAGGTACAGATTTAACCATAATCTGTCACCGATAAATTTCGAAAAGAAGTTGAAAATATCACACCATATTCGAAAACAAGACATGCTAGCAAGCCAGCTAATGCCCCAGCAATCTAGTTGTAAAGCCCTTGGCCTACTACTAGCTAGCAATACACCGTAACTAGTAACATACACAATATCGTCTGAGAGATATAATATTCCCTATTTTGCTTCAGTAGGTACAGAATTAACCATAATCTGTCACAGATACATTTCAAAATGAAGTTATCACACAATATGCAGAAATGGAACATGCTAGCTAGCTATTACACTGTCTACTAATAATACTTTCAATGATAAATCTCATCAAATTGATCGACAGCAAGATCACCTACCAAGCTCCAATTCATACACCCCTAGAAGTATTTGGTCAACCAATATTTTTCATACAAGTTCATACAAGTATTTACACAAAGTAGTATACACACCAAGCCATGCTAAATTGGCTATCATTGCATTACAATAGGTAGCTATTTCATGTCATTTCTACTGATATTTTCAATGTTTCAATCTCACAAATCGATTGACAGCAAAATCACCTACCCTGTGGAGGACCAAGTCTGCCAAAATAAGGAATAAAAAAAAGATATATCAATGCTAAAAAAATAAATAAGCATAGAATTAAATGCACAAAAAATACAGTAAATAAATAAATGTAGGCAGTAATGAATGTAATGTCCAGCCATGTGGTGGCTGTGCATGGACTCTTTGTGTTAGTGTTTAGTTTCTGTTTTGGTCTCATGTGTTTAATGTATGTCTTTGTTCCTATTCTATGCATTGCATGGTGGTTTCGTTGTTCTGTTTAGTTATACATGTTTTATTTTCTGACCTGTGTGTTTCCATTTCTACCCTATGTGTTTTGTTTTGATTTCATCCCAGCTCCTCCTGCCTCTGTGTATGTCACGTGTTCCCCAGTCAACCTATCGTGTCTCAAAGCATTGCCTCTGCCCCCAGGTGTTTCCCATTATCTCTCGTTAGGAGTTGTATTTAGGTTGTGTGTTTGGTCTTGTTCCCTGTCGATCAATGTTCCTGTTACGTGGTCGTAGTTTCGTATGCTGTAATTATTTCCTGTTTCGCCCCTTGAGGCAGTTTTGTTTTGTATTAGAGTTGTATCCAAGTAATACTTTAATAAACGCTATTGATTGCTTTCGTTCCTTCGCTCCTGTCTCTATCTTCTACGAAGGATACCGTGACAATTAAATTATACATGAGACATGTATATATCTCCTTTATATAGCTTCTTAGTTATTCACCTTTGTAATAATTACTTTATTTATTTATTTATTGTCTGTCACAATGTCTGTAGACTCTGTCCTTGTTCTGTGTCACTACAGGGTGTTTTCTCCCCTATGTGTTTTGTTTTGGTTTTGTTTCCCGCTCTTTGTATCAAATGATCCCGTCACATGTTTTTGTCAGCCTATCAGTTCTGTTGTTTAGTCCACACCTGCACCTCCTTCCCTCGTTAGTATGGTATTTAGTTCTGAATGTTTGTGAGTCCTGTGTGGTTCTTTGTTCCTCTCCAGGTATGTGGTTGTTCTTTGTAGTAGTTGTCTTTAGTCTTTTCATATGTAGTGTTGTTCTTGTTTAGTGTATTTCATTGTAGTCATGTATTCTTGTCTATGTGTTCCTGTCCAGTTCCTCCTTGTGTTTCAAATAAATATATGTTCAGAAAAGACGCGCCTGCCTCCTCATCCTTAGAACCATGACATTGTAAATTATTATCTTCAACTTTATTTATTAATTACTTATTTTTTAATTGTATGTATTCATGTGTATGTTATAATATTTTTGTCTGTTTTATTCTTCCTTTGTATTTTTTTACCCTATTTATTTCTTCTAGCTAAAAATTGAAAAAATTAAGCAGTATTCTGTGAGCCATTATTTTTCATTTTACATCACATTCATCGAAATATACACGATCAGATACACGCTAATGTGTGCTAACCTCTGCTACAACCGATGCCCGAATAAATTGCCAGAATTCCCCCAGTGACAATAATGTAATGATCTCATTAACCACAGCTGTCCCCTGTTACAAAATCTATGTGTTTATTTAATATTCCCCTCTGCTTGAGGGTGTTACATATCATTTAGGATTGTCCCTGTAGCGTGTGAGTAGGTACTATGTCAGACAGGTAAACTGTATTGCCATTTAGTGCATTCACCACATATCGGTCATAGGTAGTATATGTTTAGGAATGTTGAGCCAGGCGTATGTTCTAGACTAGCTACCGTGCCTATACCGTGTATAGTAGGCTAGTAGTCGTGCAGCACCATACGCCTGTTTGCCAGCACCTACAGAGCATTTTTTATGTATAGCATCTCTGTATAGTATCTCTGTTATTCAATAATACTTGATGACAGAGAAACTCCTGCAATCTGCCTCGATTTCCACCATCTTCACTGTAACAGCTACATATTCAAAGGAAGAATGTATTCTCAAACTAACTACAACATTTTATTATCCAATCAACTAAATTTAGGGGCAGGACAAAAAAGATAAGGAAGTCAATTGAATGCCAATCTGTAGTTTAAAAAAATAACTACAGTGAGGTAACTAAGGTGAAATTTGGAAAATTACGGTGGCCGAGTTTGGAACTTCAGAATGCATTGAGAAGGTTTTTTTAGTGACTCATGTCGGGAATATGCCCGGTAGAATGATTTCAAGGTATTTAGGGGGCTGGAGTGTTCCTTTAACTTTTGCCAGTTGTATTTACACATTAAAACCCTCTACATCAAAGGGAAAAAACAATTACTAAAATGTTACTATTGAAATACCTGGTTAGGGCTTGGCTTGATAAATCAATATCAATGTTTATCATGATAAAATAAAATTTGATATCGATGATAAACGTATGTCAATATTTTTTTTGTTAAACGTTCCACAAACTACAACATCGCTAACTTTAATCAAACAGCAGAAGCCAACGACACTACATTGCTTTCAGGTACCTGCCCACACTGCTCAGGCACAACAGAGACAGCCCGTGTTGAATTAATGGATGAACAATAAGTCGGATTTATAGCGAAAGCAATTTGAAAAAAAGAGAAGAAAATTAAAAAAAACGTCTAAAAATGGAAGCACCACTTCGGTAATATGGCAGTGGTTTGGGTTTTTGAAGTCAGAAGTGATGTAGTTCATTTCAACGTGAAGTCGCTCTTAGAGGAGTCAGACTAGACTTTTCAACTGATAGCTAAACGCACAGCTATCTTATGTAGATGACAACAACAAAAGGGAGAAAGTAAAAATTACACGAAGGAAGGATTGTTCATTACAGAAGGTGAACGATGCACATGCACTGGAAAACAAGTTGTGGTGAGGTGCTTGTATCATCAGTCCTTTCCACGGGGGCTGGCAAACCATGTTGTTACTATGTTTTAAACAGTGTAATATTACAGGCTGCTGTTTGAGACAAGAAAACAAACCATATCATAACCTAATTATTTCAAACAAGTTTCAATACAAAAATGGGGTTAATAAGGGAAAAGCCCTCTGCCCTACTCTTGTCTTTATCTTATTTGTTCATCTTCTTTACCTGGAAACACTGTAGTGTATTAGACAACTGCATCACACTGAAATAAATGCAAAATGTATCCACCTTTTGGCAAGTGCAATTTTATTTTTGATTTTTTTAGAATACTCAACCTCTAAATGACTGGACATTCTACTTCCTAGTGTATATCGTGATATTTATTGATATCAAATGATATGAGAACCAATATCATGATGTTTTTTGCCATTATGCACAGCCATATCTGGGTTGGAAAAGTGATCAGCCTTGTAGATTCACCATTATAAACATCCTCAGATACAACCAGTCACTTCCCAGATCACACACCATGCTAATGTCCCCCCACCTGCCATCAATTGTTCATAAGAAAATGGCTGTTCCATGGTGACTCCATTACTAGTAGTGCATGGCAACACAAAGAATACACCATTTTTGAAAAGGTGCCTTTAAAAGGGCTCTGGGACAAAGTTGTGGAAAGGCACAAGTTAGGAGAAGGATACAAACTATTTCTAAGGCATTATCTATCCATTTGAGTACCGCTCAGAGCCTTATTAATAAGTGGAAAACGGTTTAACCCCATATTTGAAGACACTAGGCACACTGAAGACAGAAAATGCAGTCGAAGACCTACAGCTGTCTGCATCTGATGAATAATACTTAAAGGTATTTTTAATGTAACTTTTGTGTCACAATAAATCCTATTCTGCATCTTCAAAGAGTTCCGTATGTTGTGTGAAATAAATGGTAAAAATCCCAATACAATCCTACTTCTTTTCAAGTTGTCACACTACAAAATGTGGAAAAGTCCAAGGGGGTGAATACATATGCAAGGCACTGTATAATTTTACAATAATATTATTTATATTTTATTTTACAATAATAATTATATTTTCCTTTTAAAATTAGCAGTACTGCATGTACAGTTGTGCTCAAACGCTTGCATACCCCTGGGGAATTTGTAATAGATGTACAATTTTTTTAAAGGATACATAAGTAGGCAAAACAATGTTTTTTTTATTTCTCATTTGATACACATTAAACTTATAGGTCATGACAGAATGGCACAATCATAAAACAAAACATGGCAACAATGAAAATAATGAAATGACCACTGTTCAAAGGTCTGCATACCCTCAGTTCTCAATACGTTGTATTGCTCCCTTTAGCAACATTGACAGCGTGCAGTCATTTGTGATGATTGTCTTTGAGGCCCTGAATTCTTGCAAGTTGTATAGCTGCCCATTCGTCATGGCAAATCGCCTCCAGGTCATGCAGGTGTTTGGTCGTCTTGCATGAACCAGACGTTTGAGATCTCCCTAGAGTGGCTTGATGATTTTAAGGTCAGGAGACTGTGATTGCCGCTCCTGAACCTTCAAATGAGGCCCTGAATTCTTGCAGGCATATCGTATTGAAAAAATATCTATTTTATATTGTGATATAATTTTTGGGCCATATCGCCCAGCCCTAGCCTCCAGGTCATGCAAGTCTTTGGTCGTCGACTGTGATGGCCACTTCAGAACCTTCACCATTTTCTGCTGTAACCAATGGAGGGTCAACTTAGCCTTGTCACTACAAATTACAGTGTGCCAGAACCTGTGAGGCGTGTCAGGGTGTTGTCGGGCATATTGAAGCCCTGCATTTTTGTGGCACTGGCACAGTAAAGGCTCATTTCTGGCAAATCGACCATGCAGCTAATTTTTGTTCAAGTATCGTTGTATTGTGCTCCTTGAAACAACCACACTGTTTTTTTCTTTTTCCAGAGACAGTGTTACCTGTGGGTTTTTCTTTGTATCCCAAACCATTCTTTTGGCAGTTTTTGCTGATATCCTGCTTGGTCTACCTGACCTTGGCTTGATCAAGAGATCCCCGAATCTTCCACTTCTTAATTCTGATTGAACAGTACCAGTAACAATTTTTGCCACTGGCCCCACTGGGCCAGTGGGTTTGAAACTTACTGGCCCCAAGACAATTTTTACTGCCCCCGCCGAAAGTCGTAATTTATCATTGTTACAACAAAACCAAAGACTTAGAACTGATATTATTCTGTTAACATTTTTAACCATTTATTAAACACATCCTGGATATAAAAACAACAAAAAAGAAATCACATTTCTAGTGATTAAAAAAATAAGTAAGCAAAACAATTTACTTTTATTGTCTAACATGACATGCTCTCTTCCCTGCTGACAGCCATCTCTGCACGACTCTGTCTGGCTTACACTGTGAAGCCTCTGGTCCCTCAATAAAAAAACAATTTTCTCAGCCAAAATTCACTCAGCCCTAATCAGCCACGTCCGTTATTAAATCGCAAAATAAAACATCTCTAGAATGGTAAAACCGTAGAGGCATTTAACATTTTTTAGAATGGTATAATATTGATTATCAAAACACACCACGGTGTGCAGATTCATAAAATATAATTGTCTTTCTGGCAGGTATCGTTGACAAGGTATTGATGATCAAAGTCCCATTTTTATAAAAAGTACACAGAGAAAACGTTAACTATAACATAACATCTTGCCATTTAGCTAAATGTTTATAACCATTATCTGCCCATCCTAAAAATAATCAATAGAAGTATCTAGCTACTTACCTGCGACACGCCACATCAGTATGATACTGATACCCAAGTCGACACCATTTTTCCTTTGCAGTTCAATAGCCTGGGGGAACGAGGCGAACGGCTGGTCCGTCTTAATTACGTGATATGCGGTTGTTATAAGTCGGGCAATCACACGATGGGCATCTGCATTCAAATTCCTGACCAGCATGGTCAACGGCCCGGAAGATGGATCGTCAAAGACACGCTTAGCTGTCACGCAAACCAGGCGCTGTCTGCTATTAGCATGGCTGGTCAAGGATTGTTTTCGAAAATTGTCGGTGCCTGTGTAAAAAGATCCACTTTTGTCTGCCTTAGACGGAAACATACGACAGACAATACAGTGCATTTTAGTTCCATCAGAGTCAACCCAGGTATATTCTTTTTTCCACTGAGGTAAAAAAGTTTGCTTTCGTTTCAGCTCGTAGCTCTCCAGTTGTGGCAATTTTTTTTCTTCAATCAATCCTTTGCAGTGGCCCGTTTGGTACAGTGAGTTGCTAGTCTAACTGTCCCAATGTTACTTTTTACTGGCCCCGGGCCATCGGGCCATCGTTATTGTCGAGCCCTGAGTACTGACTGGCACTTGTAAGGCTTTGGATATCTTTTTATATCCATTTCCAACTTTATGCAGTTCCAGTACCTTATTACTCAGGTCTTTGACAGCTCTTTTCTGCTCCCCTTGCCTCAGTATCTAACCTGCTCATTGCATCCACGTTACAGCAACAAACTCATTTACTATTTATACACAGACACTAATTGCAATTTAAAATGCCACAGGTGTGGAAAATTAACTTTTAATTGCCATTTTAACCTGTGTGTCTCACCTTGTGTGTCTGTAACAAGGCCAAACATTTAAGGGTATGTAAATTTTTGATCAGGGCCATTTGGTTTATTTGTGTTATCAGTTTGGTCTACAAAGGTGCCAAACAACTGTGTGATAATTAATGTCTTCAAATGATCACTATCCTTACATAAAAGTTAGATGCTTTGCATAAACAGTAATATTGTCAAAATCAATGCTGAACTTTCACAATAAAACGGTGTAACATTCTATATGCATTGTATTGTCCTTTATTCTGTGTGACTGACTGATGACATTTGGCACACATGCTCAAATATATATGAATCACAACAATTTCAGACACTACTGACATGATTTTGAATTTTGTACTAATGACTCATTTGGAAATAGAGATCCAGCATTTACAAATAAGCTTCCCTAGGTGTACACTTGTGGCAGATGACATAAGGTTTATTTTTGGCCTAGCTTTTTAACTGCCACTTTATAGTAAAAGTGTTTGGAATGAGTGTCTTAATCATAGAGAATGAAAGTAATTCTCAGAGGTCATGGACATCAGACAGCTATATTTATCATTCTGACACATCTAATTTTCCTTAAACATTGGGGTCATTGGGTCAATAGACTTCCAAGCAGACCTTGACAATCACTGATAATGAGGGCTAAGGTGGCTGAGTGTTGTTAGTATCACTCCCTCAGATGACTAGCCGCAGGTCAAATTAAACTCTCATTAATAATTCAGGTGATCTTGGTTCTTGGTGTTGTGTTGTTCTCTGGTTGCTAAGCCAAGATAGTGAAGACTATTTGTAGTGAAGACTATTTGGTTTCAGGTGTGTCTAGACAACAAGTAGATTCTTGAATGATGGAAAAGTGGATGAAGAATTGTTCCTTTGTGGCTTACTCACAATGTATTGTCTTTTGATATTAAGATTACAATGACTTTTCTCAAAGTTGCAAAGGCTAATGATTTTAACTTACTAGCCCATGTACACTCTTATTTGTTCTCAGCTGTTGTGGCCTGTCTCACATGTGGGTGATGGGAGATTAGTAGTCACAGTTTTAAAAAAATGGAGAGAAAAATAGTTTGAAGTTAACTAGTAGGTGAATGTGCTTATAAATAAATATATAAACATACAATTTAATGTAAAAAAAAATTCCAATCTCAGTTCTTTTATTATGCTACATTTATTTGCAGCATTTGAGCAGATTTTGTGAATAATTTGTGAGCTTGCATACTAATCAACTGAGTAAATGTGCCTAATATAATTGCTAGGCATTCACTCTAAATCTAGAAAAAACTGTTTATAGCCAAATAGATGCTTCTGTGACTTCCTGGTTCAGTTTGGGCCCAAGGTAAATCAGTTGAGAGCCAGTGTTGTTCTGGATGATTTCTCCTGTTTGACTCACTTTATTTCCTTCTAGATGTGGAGCTGAAGGAGGAGGATGGGGATGATGCCATCAAGAACGACGTAAGTCATCCACCGTCCTGTGTGATGTCATCAGTCAACCAGTCATTCAGTCTGTTTCTGATTGCTGATTTGCCACCATTCTCCTGATCTGTGCACATGGATTTATCAATGTTGGAATAGATCTCCCTCAATCAAACTTATTCTGGACAGAGAGTTTTTAAGTCCAGGCACTTTGAAGGAACTGGATGTAGCCACAGTGCCTTCTTTCACGTTGGGATCACCCACGTTTTGGGTCAGGGTGCTCCTTTAAAGATTTTTTTTGTTTTACAAGCTTATGACCCTTTGATCTTGATAAAAAGAAGTGGTACCTAACGACGGATAGATCTGAAATATCAAATACACTTGGTGTCCCATCTGACACGATGGACTTTGTGATAGCCAGTGGTGTCAGCAGAGCTCTTCAGGCCAGACTGGTGATTGGTTGAGACAGTACCGTGTTGCCAGGGCTCTTGGAGAGATAGATTGTGCTCTGTGCTGTTTGACAAATCACACGTAGTCTGCACTGAGCTGCAGTTCGGTGAATGAGTCATCGTCTCCTTCCGGGAGCAGACTGACCTCCCCCACCCCACAACTCCCCCCACACCCCCCCAAAAGCAAAAACATTGCTTCTCTGACTAGCCAGCGACAAGCACCAGTGGGAAGAGCTTCAAAACTCTTTTGATTGCGCCATCTTCCTCCTCAAACTACCAATTACAAGGCTGAACAAAAACAAAACAAAAAACAGTTTGTTGGGGGGTAATTCAGTATATTTTTGGTGTTCTTCTTTGTATCCCTTTAAACAGGGACTTCGAGGCCCTGGGACAGGCAGGCTACGTGGCTCGGTCAGTCTGCGTCAGAGGCCCATGCCCAGGGTTACGTTCCAGGCCGGCGACCCATATTACATTAGCAAGAGGACCAGGGAAGAGTGGCTGGCAAAGTGGAAGATGGAGGTGAGTACTTTACCACCACCGGCTAGTTGGCTTGCCACTGCCTCAAGCAGAGTCAGAATCTCAGGGATGTCCGATGTATTTCGGAGGGAACCGGGGAGTTCTGTGTGTCTCTGAGATGCCAGTGTGAGGCTTACTCTGTGCTCAAGGGCTCCCCTAAATATTTCAATCATTGGGTTCCAGCCCTGATTTGTTCCCAGCCAGCCTTTCATTCAAACCTGCTCTCGGATGGTCCAGAGTTATCGCCGGGTCAATAGACCGGGTCATTCCCAAGCTAAGGGGACCGCTAAGTCGTTGGGCTGCTTTTCACAACCAAGTGTATTTGATGAGTCATTTGATATTTTTCATAGAGGTACCATTTCTTCCATTTGGGTTTGTGGTTGGGGGTTGGAATCTGCTTTTGAGCTTGCTTCCTTCCTGTCTTTGTGTCTTTGTAGGACCTACTTCAGAGTTCTATTGTTATGCAGTGATTGATGGCCACTGGGTTCTTGTTGCTCACTGCTTCTTTGTCTCTTTGGTTTAGTTCCCACTATCCAGACCAAAGTCACGTTCTCGTCATTGACTAGTACCAGTCAGACTGATCTGGACTCCACCTGAATCCAGGACGTTAAAGTCAACTTGATTTGCCACGTAATAAATGTTGCAGTAATGTGGCTATTGTACACCACTACAGGCTTTTTCACTGGTAGCTTATAGAAACCTTTATTTTTGAATATGACAACATTCCTGCTTACTCCTACTATCTTATTGACATGAGGTAATTTCAGTTTAGATAATGAATAACTTCCATAAACAATGCCATAAATCCTTGTAAATATCTCTTTCCGTCTCTCCTGCTCTCATTATCATCTCTTAGCACTACTCCCAATAGTAAGGCCAGAGCGTCCATGTCTAGTGACTGTTACATAATAAGGGCCTGTGCCCATGGCAACAAGATGGGGCCTACCCCCCCCCACCCACCTTCCAGTCCCTCAGCCCTGCCATTGGAGCAAGCTTGGGGAAAACCCATAAAGGTGTCTGGTGGGGTGAAATATTGCCAAATTAGCAGGACATGGTGGGGTCTTGAGCGACTGGAACATCGTAAAGAACCAGAGAAGCAGGCGGCGAGCTTAGACGGCTCACATTTTCCAACTAGAGAGGCTTTTTGTCCTTTCATCCAGAACGGATGATGTAACGGATGATGTAACAGCACGTTACAAATGAATAAGCATAAGTAAGAATATGTAGTGTTTTGATATTGAGAAGGTTGAATTTTTTCAGGGGGAGGTTTGTGATCTAAGAATGGATTTTTTGTGATGGCATTGTGGCCCTAGGCTCAGGACTGAATGGGGAAGGTAAACGAGCTGGATGATTGTGCTGGGTTGTTGCTGCTGGGGCCAGGCCATCAGGTTCACATGTTGCTAGGGCTGACAGAGTAGGAAGGGGGATGGCTTCTGAACTGAACGGGTTATCTTAAAGGGGAAGAATCCCTTTCTGCTCTCCTCTTCCGCTTCCCGACAGAGAGGGGTAGAGAGAGAAGCGCTCTTTTTATGTGCCTTGTGTTACAGTGGACTTTTCTCTCCTTGCTCTGTGCCCCCTCTCGTTCTTCGTCCAGCACCTCCCCCAGCCCCAGCTGTGGAAATGAACTCCGCTATATGGATATATGGCTGAAGATGAGGGTTGCAGCGAATATCCAGCCGTGCTTGCAAGACAGCCTCTTGGCTCTCCTCCAACATTTTCGAAGTCCTCTCTAGCCAACCAGTATTCCTGTCGGCAGTCACCTGACCTTGAATTCCCAGACAAAGAAATGTTCATGCTTCTTACTCTCTTTTTTTTTGGAACAATGTCCTCTACCCCAGGATTGGGGGGTAGAAAATTGTAGCCCCACTTTGGATTAAAAGGGTCGAGCGTCAGCGTATATGGGTATGTGCATTGCATTATTTGTTTGCTAACAAAGTGGTGGATAGTGTGCACAGTAGATTAGCTCTCGTAGAGCGAGGAGAATATGCTGACTTCAGGTATTTACACTAGACTTGCTCCGGACCATCTGCTGCCTCTGCACAGCTTAAAGGGAAACAGTTTCTTTAAAAAACGAACGTGAGCGCAGGGCTGAGAAAAACAGCTCTGGCCTGAAAAAACTTTCTGAAGACGTGAGGAAGGCAATCCCAAAGGGTGATTGTGCAGAAAGTGTTTCCTGTTTAACAGCAGTGTAAAAAAACAACGAGTTCTGACAGAACGTAGTAGAAGAATTGTTTATTTTTGCTTTTGTATGTATCTATTTATATATAAATAACCTACATGCTTACAGAATCAGTGTGTTACATTTGTTTTGTGTGTATACTTACACATCCATTACAGATTCGAATAGTTATACATGCTTTAGATGTTTTGATTACAGATTGAGTAACTGTGAACTCATTGAACTTGGAGAATGGTAGGCCCCAGTCTCTATTCTCTACATGTGTTGTCAGCGGTTTTCATTGCATTGTTTTCATTACATTACTACTACTAAACAGAATGACACTGCTTATTAAATTTATTGTAAACTGGAATTATATGTGGAGGTATATTTTCCACGTTTATCACTTTTAAAAGCTTTTCAAGGTCCTTTACCAATCTCTGTAGGAAGCAGCTTTAACAATGCCACTTGTGGATCATAGAGAACTATGTTTAGGTATTCATGACAAATTATAATTATAATACTCCCAAAAGAGCTTAATACACTGGGGAGCAGTTAGTGTTGTTCTGACTGTTTGACCCCCCTGTGTGTGTCTGGCATTATGGGAAAGACTAGTGCTAATGAACGCTCAGGACATATGTGTACACATGGCTTTACTGTGTTGAGTTTGTGTGTTAAGGCATTTAGACTCAATATCCTGCCTGAAAAGGGCTTTCTGTATCTCAGCAGTTGACATGTTGTTCCTAAAAGTGTGTTAACGGTTGTATAGCCTCTTTCTCTCTCTCTGGAATATTAATTGATTTCATTTTTTGTGGTGAAGATGACAATTGTGTTTGTTACTGTGCATAAATCACAGATGTAGCACAGTTTTCTGTTAACCCTAAACCCGGGAAACATGATTGAATTTATCAAGGACTTTTGATGACTACTTGACTAATTGATTGAGGTGTGCCTGTTTACAGTACAGCTGTTTTAGTTTTATTAAACATGTTCATACACAACATGAACGGACATGTAAACTGACGATGCAGCATGCACACACTGAAAACATATATTGTGGCTGTGCAAGACTTTGGTGTACACTGGGTTGCTGTCTGTATCTTTCATATCTCCCCCTAAATATCTCTCTCTAGCTTCCTACTGTTCTGCGATAAAATAACTATTAAAGAAAAAATACACCTCCTCCATAAAGAAATAACATACAATTGTGGCTGTTACTGTTTACTATAATAAAATAACATTGGGATTACAACAGGAATGCCATATTCCTTGACATACGTAATTCAAAACACAGCTGTCCATTAAAACACCAAAACTTCATTAGACCCAGTCAATGAGCTGGGAGACCCTAAACGTATCGTCCCCCACGAGTAGTGCACCCCCCCCCGTCATTTACTCCAGTTTTGTTAATGTGTACACTGTGGCATCTGTGGGAGACCATGAGAATCTGTTGTTATTAACAGACACTATCAGCCTGTGTATTTGCCCTGGGGTGTACCCAACTACAAATGTGCCCCATTTTTCACTTTCTATTGTGTTCTTCTGAACATGTTTCCACAATCAGGAAGTCAGTAATGGAAGGCTTTTTCACTGCTAAAGGATCCTTCAGGATTAGGGGAACAAAGCCTTTTTTCCTAGTCAGACAAACTGTTGGATAATGTTTGAATGTCTCTGTGTCCCGGGGGGGAACCTAAAAACTGGTTTCTTGGTCATTTATAGTGTTACAAAGCAGTATGATCTCTTTATTTATGGTTTTATTTTTAGAATCCATTCATCTTGATATTTGCAAAATCTGACATGGCCTAGAAGTGCGGCTAGCTGGTATTTCTGAAATTGTCAGTGGTAGGAAATGTGTGTAAACCATAAAGACTGCATTGTCTCCCCTCTCTTAGCTACCTCTTTTGCTTTTTATTTTTTTCTCCTGTGGATGTAAAGAGCCTGTCTTGCAGGCTGCCTGCTTGGTTGTAGCTTCAGTCACACGAGAGAGGCCCACAGAGGGGAGACATTTACAACTGGGAAAGAGGCCAGACACAAATATCAAGTTCTTGTAGACACTGTTTTTGACTCCTCCCTCAGCAGGGTTGGTAGAGTCATTTTTCCATTGATTATGAATATAACTAACCTGCTGGACTAGCCACAAGCCAGAGAGAGTACTTACTTCCCAAAGCTTGCCAAAGTAACCACCAATGTACACTAATAACAGTAAAAGCAGTTTTCTTAAAAACGATAATTAACTTAATTGCTTTTGGCCACTGGTTGTAAATGGCCCTGACAGTTGTGTACTATGTAATGTATTTACATACGTGCACCTGATTGGCTGATAGGGTGGTCTACAGCCGACTCCCTTACCCAGATGAATAGTCATTGGCCTTTTATAATCGGGTCCACTTTGTGTCATTACAAGTTCCACTCCAGAGGCAGCTCTTACACAAGATGGAGATGATCTTGGGGCAGCAATGTGGCCTAGTGGTTATGTGGCATGTTCCTTTGGACTTCCTTAACCCTCCAGGGTCTTGGGGGGCTTAAGTCCACCTGGCACCATGTTGACACTTTTTGGCCTCTAGAAAGGTCATACTTTGACCTACAGTGAAGTGCTTTATTATGGTTTTGGATTCAGAAAACCCATGGCTACAACATGGATGAATAAAATCAAACATCATTTAATTTTTGTTTTTTTTTTCATATTTATCCCAAGAAATTAAAGAACATATGTATATGTTGTTGTTTTTTATGTGTAAACGCATGTAAACCATGATGAATAAGGCTTTTTATTGGATATTGTCAAGTCCCCAGGGCTCCTGGACCAGTGTGCAATGTTTGGGGGCCAAACAAAAAAGTCAACATCAAAATGCTGCACTCATTTCTAACTAGATTTCTATACCTTTTTAAAAACCCAGCTAAATCCCAACTCCAAAAATGGTTATTTTATGCAGGATGATGTCCTACATAATTGTAAATTTGATATTTTGTCATTTCCACTTCCTACTTCCTGTCTGTGATATTTTTAGTAAAACAGAAAGACCATTTTCAGCTTTGAGGAGCAATATTTCCAGCTCTGATGAACCCACGCTTTAGGGCGTCAATAGTGTAAGGAGGATGAAATAGTGTCCTGTTTGCTGTGTTGTTGTTCAACTATTGAGCAAAACAATTTGAAAGATGTATCAAGATCTATTCAATGTCTATTCTATCAGAAATACATTTCTCAAAGTTTTTAAATCAATGTCAGTTTTGTTCTGAACCCATTGAACTCAGTTAGACTGTTTGTTTAGTTTTTCCAGCCAATGATTAGGACTGCTTCCTTGGTTGGGTCATACTGTACACACTACAAGATCAAAAGTTGTATTTAACAGATTTGACTTGGCATCCAAGCTCTTGGCACTTCCTCAGTTTTTGACAGCGCAATAAAACATTGTAAAACTATTACTGTAGGAAGATCATAGGACGAGACAGAGTGTGAATCAGAATTGCCTGAGTCAGTTTGCTTGAATCCGGGTGTTTAGTTTGGTCTGTTAACACTATTTGCACTGCAACATTATACTGTGGTTCATTAACAAGGTAATTTAGGTGTGCTGCATTTGAGAGTGTAATCCAGACTAAAGTTAAAAATCTTTAACGATAATCTAATTTGCTGGATTGACTGAACAGTATTACTTTTGTCAATTTTATTCCACTTCTTATCAAGACCAGTATGATTTAGTTCAAGGCGTTTTTGCAATGTATGGAATGTCAGGTGAATGTTGAATAAATTACTTACATGAGCACATGGTAATATTTAAGCATTTCAAGTTCATCAAACCAACCAAGCAAGAAAATAAAAACAAGTCTGACACATTTTCAAACTCTGATTTCAAACAACACCTCAGGACCTACGTACATAAAAGCCCCAAAACACACGGCTGAGGAGTGTTTTGAACCCGACTGTTGTCCCCTACGTCCGCCAGTACATCAGATTCATATTTAGAAACTGGAGCGTAGCCACTTGATTGAGCACCACATGTTTCTGGTCGTCCACCAGCCCTCCCCTTCCCCTCCCCCCCAGGGCCTACTGTACAGAGACAGGGAGCAGCTCTGAGTGCAGGGCTTAGGATTGATACACACACAATCACAAGCGCAGGCAAACACCCGAATCCCATTCACAGCTGCAATTGGTCCATCGCCCTGCTCCAACATCTTTCTCAGGTTTCTTTTACACAAACGTGTGCTCCAGATT
Organism: Umbra pygmaea; assembly: GCA_016801145.1. Lineage (NCBI taxonomy): Eukaryota > Metazoa > Chordata > Actinopteri > Esociformes > Umbridae > Umbra > Umbra pygmaea. The sequence continues at coordinate 8,434 of JACXGM010008630.1, read as the reverse complement.
TGACTGTACTTAGTGTGTGTGTGTGTGTGTGTGTGGTGTGGTGGGTGGTGCTTCTAGATGGTTCTAGAGAAAGAAAGAGATGCATAGAGAAAGAGTTGGTAGATCAAGACAATAATAGCGATGGAGAGAGGGAGGGTTATAGAGAAAGAAATGGAGGAGAGATGATGAGGTTTAAAGATGGGCAGAGAGAAACCGATATAGAGAGAAAGAATGTTTTTAGGGAGATGGAGAGAGAGAGAAGCCGACGGCATTGGGATGAGTGCAGCTGTTAGGGATTTAGTGTGAGAGGCTTAAGTCATGGCGGTGCCTGACGTGCCTATCCTCTGTTTGATGGACCTAATAGTTCATTGTCAGGTACCAGAAACCCAGTGAACCCCTGTTGGATTCAAGCATAAACCCTGTTGTCAAAAGATGGGTTTGGTGCTGGTGAGCTGATGATGACAGTATTTTATGCCACAGGTGTTGTTTTACTCTAGTGCTTAAAGCCATTCACGCTGTGTTCCTTACACGGGTTAGCATTTCTGAGATACTGTTTTTTTTTATCTGAGGGACCTATTTTGTGAATTATTTTTACACTGGTCCTACAGCAACTTTTTTGTTTGTTTTTGTTAAATCTTTAGTTACTATGTGTGATTGAGGTCAACATGGCTCCATTTCAACAGAGCTCTATTCTTATTGATGTTCATTTTTTGGGGTTGTAATTACTTGCTATATTTGTTCTCTAGAATGTAGTTGTGTAAATATGAGGCCTAATTTGGAATCTTTTTCCTTGACTCTCGTTGACATTGAAACCCTACACCCGTTGAGCTCAGCTCACTTATACAATGTGTCAAACACATTTATCTTACGGCCGCTTGACTTCCCAGTGTGTTTTCCTGTTGGAAAACTTGGCTACACAGTTCATAGTTGAAAAGCTATACTGCAGGAAAGTAAATATGTTTTTGCCTGTGTTTGTTCACTACAATGGGGATTGAAAATACATTAATAAATGAATTTTCCTTAACATGGGTTATTGTCAGTTGATTGTTAATAATAAACTTGCTGGTTGCACTTACATTGCGATATATGGTAGATCTTGTTTTGTGTGTGATTAACTGTAGATGTACAGTAGCTTATGTAGAGCATTGCATATACAATGTCAGGGTTGTGGGTTTGATTCTCACTTTGACACCCAAACACAGATACAGACGTATGAAAAAGTTTAGGCACCCCTGACAATTTCCATGATTTTCATTTATAAATTATTGGGTGTTTGGATCAGCAATTTCATTTTGATCTATTAAATAACTAAAGGACACAGTAATATTTCAGTAGTGAAATGGGGTTTATTGGATGAACAGAAAATGTGCAATATGCATCAAAATGAAATTAGACAGGTGCATAAGTTTGAACAGAAAATAGAAATATCACATCAATATTTAGTTGAGCCTCTTAGCCCTTTAGCAGAAATAACAGCCTCTATACACTTCTTTATAGCCTGTAATAAGTGTCTGGATTCTGGATGATGGTATTTGGGACCATTCCTCCTTGCAAAACATCTCCAGTTCAATTAGGTGTGACGGTTGCCGAGCATGGACAGCCCGCTTCAAATCACCCCATAGATTTTCAATGATATTCAGGTCTGGGGACTGGGATGGCCATTCCAGAACTTGTTCCTCTGCATAAATGCCAGAGTAGATTTTGAGCAATGTTTTGGGTTGGTGTCTTGTTGAAATAACTAGTCCCGGCATAACTTCAACTTTGTGACTGATTCCTCAACATTATTCTCAAGTATCTGCTGATATTAAGTGGAATCCATGCAACCCTCAACTTTAACAAGATTTCCAGTACCAGCACTGGTCACACAGCCCCACTGCATGATTAAACCTCCACCAAATTTTACTGTGGGTAGCAAGTGGTGGTCTTGGAACGCTGTGTTCTTTTGCAGCCATGCATAATGCCCCTTGTATAACCAAATAACACCCATCTTTGTTTCATCAGTCCACAGCACCTTCTTCCAAAAGGAAGCTGGCTTGTCCAAATGTACATTTGCATACCTCAAGCGACTCTGTTTGTGGCGTGTGTGCAGAAGAAGCTTCTTCCACATCACTCTCCCTTACAGCTTCTCCTTGTGCAAAGTGTGCTGAATTGTTGAACGATGCACAGTGACACCATCTGCAGTAAGAAGATGTTGTAGGTCTTTGAAGGTGGTCTGTGGGCTGTTTCTTACCGTTCTTACCATTTTTCACCTTTGCCTCTCCAATATTTTACTTGGCCTGCCATTTCTGGCCTAACAAGAACTGTGCCTGTGATCTTCCATTTCCTCACTATGTTCTTCACAGTGGACACTGACAGCTTAAATCTTTGCAATCGCTTTTTGTAGCCTTCCCCTAAACCATAATGTTGAACAATCTTTTTTTTTAGGTCATTTGAGAGTTGTTTTGAGGCCCCCATGTTACCACTTTGTCAAGGAGAACAACAACTTGCATCCACCTAAATATATTTTCTCATGATTGGATGCACCTGTCTATGAAGTTCAAGGCTTAATAAGCTCACCAAATTAATTGTGTGTTCCGATTAATCAGTGGTAGGTAGTTACAGGTATTAAAATCAACAAAATGACAGAGGTGCCCAAATGTATGCACCTGTCTAATTTAATTTTGATGCATATTGCACATTTTCTGTAAATCCAATTAACCTCATTTCACTACCGAAATATTACTGTGTCTTTCAGTTATTTGATAGATCAAAATGAAATTGCTGATCCAAACACCCAATTATTTATAAATGAAAATCATGGAAATTGTCAGGTGTGCCTAAATATTTGCGTATGCATACTGTATACATTAGCATTCAAAAGTTTGGGGTCAACCAGACATTTTCATCTGTTTTGATAGAAATTGATCCCTTCATTCACCAAGGTGGCATTACATTGATAAGAAATACTCATCAAAACATGATTAATTACAGATAAACAACTACTAATGTACATCATTAGGACACTGAAATAATGGCTGCTGAAAAAGTGGCTTATTGTATTTGAATAATTACTTATAAATCAGTCCAACTATGAAAGGTATTTGCAACATTGGTCATGTCTTATATTTACGGAAAGCATAGAATCTCACATAATATTGTGAAGTTTGCGCTGAGGTTTGCGCATTGTAAACAAACCTGTTAGTTATTGAGACTCAGCTAATACATTCATGTCTGACAAATAAATATGTACATTCAGTCAGCTATCTTCTTCTGATTTGTCATTCAATGGGTCCCAGCAATGAAATGGAGCATTGTTTTCATTGGTAAAATCGATTTGTTTTGTGAATACTATCAAAAACTCAATCCAACTTTACCGCTAACCGCTTCATTTACAAACAGTCACCCAACTATTACCGGACTTTCGACCTTCAAGTCAGTGTTTTAGCTACTGAAATCTATCTGATTTCAAATCCCCAGGCTATCTAGATGTTCGCAGACAGCTAATTCCTCATTCTAAACTCTGGGAAAGCAGAAATACACAACCATTTGTCTGTGTATACTCACAGCCAGGGCGTGGTGATTTGCCAGAGCAGTACTAACTTAACTGACAGTAAATCCATCAAATCATGACCTGAACTGTCTGAATTGAACCTAGGTAGACAGCCAATGAACTGGGCTGTTCATTTATTTTGGGTTGATCCTTTTGAGCAGCACAGAACATAATCTACAGGCGTGCATAAACAGTCAATGCACATCACAGTGTTGCCGACGGAAAATGTATTATTATCTGTTTTCTTTTTTGTAACCAAATCATGCCATTTGTTTTTTATGCGGAAATTGATTTTCAGGGCCTGATCTATAACAGGTTAAATCAGCCCCATTGGAAACCTCTGGAATGTGATTGAGAGGAAGTTGGATGATCACAATCTAACAAATTATGTCGAGCTGCATGAATGTCTGCTCCAGGAGTGTCATAAAGTCACCCAACATCAATGTGAAAGACTGGTGGAGAGCATGCCAAGATGCATGAAAGACAATTATTATTATTCCACCAAATATTGATTTCTGAACTAAGTTAACACATTAGTATTGTGTTGTTTAATAAAAATGAACAGTGTATGTTTTTCTTATTTTGACCAGTTGTCATTTTCGAATTTGGGAGAAATGTTGTCAGTAGTTTATGGAATAAAACAAATGTTCATTTTACTCAAATAAATACCTATCAAAAGTAAAACCACAGACACTGATGATTGTGCAGTGGTCTCTTAATTTTTTCTGGAGCTATATGTCATATGGTAGGAGTCTATTAAATATATTGGTTTAGTTATATATGTAATTGTTTATACACATATATACTGTCATCAGTCCCCTAAATGGAATGATATTTCATGAATGTTTCTGAGGTTCTTTCAGGCACAACAGACTGACCTCTCTCTTTCCACTGTGGTGATTCAGGCAGAGAAAAAAGCCAAACTGGTGTCCGTGCTGAATGCAATGGAGGATCATGAGGAACCAGAGCCTGGGCCACAACACAAGGAAGAGGTGTCAGTCATCACGCACAACCAGAAACGACAACAGCAACAACAACAACAACCAGAACCACAACAACAGCAGCAGCACCAACAACAACAACAACCTCAACAACAACCACAACAACAGCAACAGCAGCAGCAGCCCACAGACCCAGCGTCCCCGACGGTGGCCACCACACCAGAACCTGTTGCCATGGCGGGAGAAGACAACACATCCCCCAAGACTTTGGACACCGAGCCTGAGTACGAGGTAAAGACCAGACACTGAATCAATTACAGAAGTGGAGGCCAGTGAATTGTAAATTAGGAGGATTGGCTCATATTAATGGTTGAAATGAGGACATATAACGGTATTTCTCACTGGGTTAAATGTGTTTAACATCATTTACTCTAGTCCAGACATTAATATGAGAGCAGCCTCCGTAATTCAGGTTCATTGGCCTCAACCAAATTTCATAATACATACCAAACGTTTCGCAGATGGTTATTTGACGAAACAATAGGTTAACTATTTCCAAATCATATGTTTTCATGTGTAATTTGTGTTTCTGTTGGCAGGGTGCTCTTGATTGTATTACTTTTGTCTCTTCTGCTGTTGTTGTTCTGTAGGACGGACGTGGTTTTGGCATCGGAGAACTGGTGTGGGGAAAGCTGAGGGGGTTCTCCTGGTGGCCTGGTCGTATTGTGTCCTGGTGGATGACTGGACGCAGCCGAGCTGCCGAGGGGACACGATGGGTCATGTGGTTTGGTGATGGAAAATTCTCTGTGGTGCGTAAAAAAAACTATAAAACAGCACATGTTCAGTAGGCATCAAAATTGATGAGATACACTGGGATACATTGATACACTGGGAGCTCTTATTTTGTAATGCATTTGAAGTCAAAAGTTTACATACACCTTAGCCAAAGACATTGAAATTAAGTTGTTCACAGTTCCTGACATTCAATCCCAGTAAGAATTCCCTTGCGTAGGTCAGTTAGGATTGCCACTTTATTTTAAGAATGTGAAATGTCGGAATAATAGCAGAGAGAATGATTTGTCAGCTTTCATTCCCAGTGGGTCAGAAGTTTAAATACACTCAATTACGATTTGGTAGCATAGCCTTTAAATTGTTTACCTTTGTGGCAAATTGTCAAACGTTTCATGTAGTCTTCCACAAACTTTCCAAAATAAGTTGCCCCATTCCTTCTGACAGATATGGTGTAACTGAGTCAGGTTTGTAGGCCTCCTTGCTCTCAAATAGGGCTGGGCGATAAAACGATATGTCTCGCGATAGACACATAATTAATATCAATAAAAAATGCGTTCGATAAAAAAAAAATTCCTTTGCTTCGTCTGAAGAAACCAGCGGTTGCGAAGCAATTTTGGTTGCATGAACAAAGGCACTCACTTTCTGGTAACCTAGGAACGTAGCGAGTGACACGCTAACAGCCAATCATTTAACAGTATCAAGTTTGGTTGCGCAATATTATTGTCTCATGAGTCATGTTGTATTCTTCAGTAACTGAAACTGAAACTGATAAGTGGAAAATTAGTGTCGCAGCGAGCGAGGAAATTGTTGATAAAATGGGAAAAGTCAGTTAGCCAGTATGGCAGTTTTTTGGTTTTTAAAGTCTGACCGTAGTCAGACCAATGTCATCTGCAAATTATGCAAAACCGTCGTCCCCACCAAGACTGGTAATATCACAAACTTGTTTTCCCCACCTTCTCAGATCTCAGGATTCTCTGTTTATATTTAACACTTTGCAATATTTTATTAAACTTTATTAAGCATTTCTTAAGTATTCTAATAGTGCACCTTAGTTTAACAGATAATTGTTAAGTGTTCATTGTGATTTTAGACTTAAGTTTACATATTAATTATTGGAGTGTTTTCTATGGTTGTGTTGACATGTCTGCCTTTATAACTGAGGGGATTATAATCAGTGGAACGTTAAATGTAAAATAAAAATGTTTAAATTGAATATTTTTTTCCTGCTCCTTATTCTAAATAGCTCATAAACGGATCAATAATTATCGATATCGACCGATATGAAACACTTATATCGTGATAGAGTTTTCAGCCATATCGCCCAGCCCTACTCTCAAATCGTTTTTTTTTAGTTCTGCCCGTATTTTTTTATAGGATTGAGGTCAGGCCTTTGTGATGGCCACTCCAATCAATTGACTTTGTTGTCCTTAAGCCATTTTGCTACAACTTTGGAAGTATGCTTGGGGTCATTGTCCATTTGGAAGATCCATTTTTGACCAATCTTTAACTTCCCGACTGATGTCTTGAGATGTTGCTTCAATATAGCCACATCATTTTCCTTCCTGATGATGCCATCAATTTGTGAAGTGCACCATCCCTCCTGCAGCAAAGCACACCCAAAACATGATGCTGCCACCTCTGTGCTTCACAGTTGAGATGGTGTTTTTTGGCATGCAAGCCTCCCTCTTTTTCCTCCAAACACAACAATGGTCATTATGGCCAAATGGTTCAACTTTTGTTTCATCAGACCAGAGGACCTTTCTTCAAAAAGTACAATCTTTGTTTCCATGTGCAGTTGCAAACTGTAGTCTGGCTTTTATTCCTTCCTTGCTGAGTGGCCTTTCGGGTTATGTCGATAGAGGACTCGTTTCACTGTAGATATAGATATGTTTGTACCTGTTTCTTCCAGCATATTCACAAGGTCCTTTGCTGTTGATCTGGGATTGATTTCTTCTCCACAGTACATTCATTGTACTGCTGAACGTGGTACTGTACCTTCAGGCATTTAAAATTGCTCCCAAGGATGAACCAGACTTGTGGAGGTCTACAATTGCTTTCATGCAATTCCTTTTCTGATGACAAATTTCTTTATATTTTCCAACGATGTCAAGCAAAGTGGCACTGAGTTTGTACGTACAAAGTGAGCACAATGATTTGAAAGACATCTTTTCAACTGCTCTTCAATATCTTTTGACGACAAAGACGTCTTTTCAACATCTTTTAAACATTGTGAGCTTATAAGGTAGGCCTTCAAATATATTTACAGGTACATCTCCATTTGACTCATATGATGTCTGTTAGCATATCAGAGGATTCTAACGCCATGACGTAATTGTCTGGAATTTTCCATGCTGTTTAACTTAACATAGTGTATGTAAACTTCTTAACCACTTGAATTATGAAATAGTGAATTATAAATGGAATTATCTATCTGTAAACTGTGTTTGTAAAACTTTCTTATGTCATGCACAAAGTAGATGTCCTAACCAACTTCCCAAAACTATATTTTTTTAACATGACATATGTGGAGTGGTTGATAAATTAGTTTTAATAACTTCAAACTCAGTGTATGTAAAGTTTACTCTAAAGGCCCCTATTTTGCTGCTAGCACTCACTTTGTTGATGGGAAAAAGTAGTTGAAACATTTTTGTCTAGCTATTGTGGGTGTGACATGTTTTAAACATGAAAACATTTAGACATCCTAAGTTTTGATAATAATTCCTTAAATTATAATCAATTTACCAAATGGACATTGTTGCAATAAGAAATTGTCATTTTTGATTTCTGTTTTTTAACATTTTGATACAGTTTCCCCTGCTGCACATTGTTGAACTAAACAGCTTTTTTCTGTTCTACAAATTTTTTATGGAAATAAGAAGAAAAATAAATGTTCTCTTGTTTATCTTCCTACCTTTTTTCCTGCAGGTTTGTGTGGAGAAACTGTTGCCTTTGAGTTCCTTCTCTAATGCCTTCCATCAGCCCACCTACAACAAGCAACCTATGTATAAGAAAGCCATCTACGAGGTGCTTCAGGTAAGTGTCAAGGTTGTTATCAGGATGCCTCATTCACAATGTTTGTTTACATGGTCACATGACAACCTATGTATAAGAAAGCCATCTACGAGGTGCTTCAGGTAAGTGTCAAGGTTGTTATCAGGATGCCTCATTCACAATGTTTGTTTACATGGTCACA
>JACXGM010008629.1:0-28672 GCA_016801145.1 Umbra pygmaea | reverse complement strand
AAAATGGCAGACAAAATGGCCGACCGATGGTTAAATGACTCACGATAACGTCACAGTGTCATATTTCCTGAACCGTACATACTAGAAAGTAATGGTTGGTACCATTGGAAGCCTATTTTCCTATACTTCCCATATAGGAGTACCCCGTCCCATCGTTGCTTGCAACTATATTTATTATTATTATTATTATTATTATTATAAGTTTTATTTATATAGCGCCTTTCCAGAGCTCAAGGACGCTTTACAATGAACAAGTAACAATAATAACAATAACAATGGACCATGATAACAAACAAACAACAAAATGTAGATGAGTGTGAATGAGACTATGTAGGCAGGGCAGAATACACCAGAATACAAACAGACAACAAAATGTAATATGACTTTAAGTGCGGTAACATTCAGAAAACAGATGAGTTTTGAGCATATTTTGAATTCTGAAATAATATTAACACAACAGAGTGATCGAGGAATTGATCTGTTGAATTGCCCATGTTCTGTTACGGTGTGTTCAAACGGGGAGGGCACTAAATTCGCTTGGAATTCTGGGAGTTGTGGTAACTCAAGTTTAAACAGATACAGAAGCACCCCAGTGGATGCGAATGGAACTGAAATATACTATCGGCTTTTCTCTGATATATTAAACAACAACAGACGTGTATATGACATAAATCATCTATGGTAACATTTGTAAATGGTATACTATGAAACTGATTTACTGTGGAACACTCCTTTAATATAAATATATAAAAACAAGGAGGGGGGTGCCCTTTTTCAGTTTCAACACATGCCCCTCAAAAGGTCTGTGCACGGCCCTGTATATATATATATATATATATATACATATATATATATATATATATATATATATATATATATACACATACACATACACATACACATATACACTCACCTAAAGGCCATTTTAGTACAGTGAACTCATTGTCATGTTCAAGAAACCAATTTGAAATTATTCACGCTTTGTGACATGGTGCATTATCCTGTTGGAAGTAGCCGTCAGAGGATGGGTACATGGTGACCATAAAGGGTCAGAAAAATTTTTCAGGTAGGCTGTGGCATTTAAACGATGCCCAATTGGCAGTAAGGGGCCTAAAGTGTGCCAAGAATACATCCCCCGAACCAACCACCAGCCTGTACAGTGGTAACAAGGCATGATGAATCCATGTTCTCATTTTGTTTACGCCAAATTCTGACTCTACCATCTGAATGTCCCAACAAAAATTGAGACTCATAAGACCAGGCAACATTTTTCCAGTCTTCAACTGTCCAATTTTGATGTGCTCTTGCAAATTGTAGCTTATTTTTCCAATTTGTAGTGGAGATGAGTGGTACCCGGAGGGGTTTTCTGCTGTTGTAGCCCATCCGCCTCAAGGTTGTGCGTGTTGTGGCTTCACAAATGCTTTGCTGCATACCTCGGTTGTAACGAGTGGTTATTTCAGTCAAAGTTGCCCTTCTATCAGCTTGAAGCAGTCGGCCCATTCTTTTCTGACCTCTAGCATCAACAAGGCATTTTCGCCCACAGGACTGCCGCATACTGGATGTTTTTCCCTTTTCACACCATTCTTTTTAAACCCTAGAAATGGTTATGCGTGAAAATCCCAGTAACTGAGCAGATTGTGAAATACTCAGACCGGCCCGTCTGGCACAAACAACCATGCCACGCTCAAAATTGCTTAAATCACCTTTCTTTCCCATTCTGACGTTCAGTTTGGAGTTCAGGAGATTATCTTGACCAGGACCACACCCCTAAATGCATTGAAGGAACTGCCATGTGATTGGTTGAGTAGATCATTGCATTAAGGCGAAATTGGACGGGTGTTCCTAATAATACATTAGGTGAGTGTATATATATACACACACACACGCACACACGCACACACGCACGCACGCACACACGCACACACGCACACAGAAGAAGTTTTTGGTGAACTTCTGACCAAAACGTGAGATCTCTTTCAATACAGTGTAAAAAAAAACATAATGCCTGTTTGAACACAGTAATAATCTAAACGTTGTGATCAGATCACCTAACTGACTGCATTTACAGAGTATAGCGGTCTAGTGCCACTATCTGTATGTAATAGTCCATTACATGTCCACTTAATGTATTGTGTTTTGACACTGTATGATTGCCTCAAAACCTAATCTGTGTATACAATTGTTTGTTGATCTTCTTGTAGCAATTACAAGATTAAAGAAGGTCTATGACCATCTGTCTCTTTTGAATTGCCAGTTCTTTTGTTTTCTTCATGGTGTTGGATGACAAAGGGATATTGCATGCATGTTACCTAATTTTTATACCCTAGTGGAACAGGAAGTGATGTAATTGCTCAATATAGTTTCTTAAGGTTTAGATGAACTGAAACAAGTGGAATGTAATTCCTGATTTAATTTTGATAGATGTTACTTACAATAATCTTTAAAGGGCAATTCCGGGACAAAATAAACCTAGGAGTTAAAAAGAACATGGGTACTGAGTCGACCGTTCTATAGGTAATATTTTCGTGCTAACCGAAAGTGCCAAGTTTTAGTGCGAACTGATAATTACCTTATAACGCTAGTTGTGAGGGCATGGATGAAGTAAAAATAAATCACTATTTTATACCACTAACAAGGCTGAAATTAGTGCCACACTTCCACGGTAGCATAATGAGGGTCCCTACATGCAAACCAAAGCATTGAGAATTTGTAAGTGTACAGACAGTTTATTAAAGTGATAGTTTATTACACAGTACTGTTCGTGTATACAGGCAGCCGCCATCTTGGTAAAACAGACTTGATCAGTCGACCACGATTTCAGTCATTCATGCAGATCAATGAGCAAGATTTATGCCGTGTTCCATTTATACTCGGAGGTCAATAAGAACGCCCACCCAAGTGGGAATTCCTAGTCGAGAAGTCTAAGAAATTTCACTAACCCCAAGTTCATTTTCCAAGATGGCAGCACCCTGTATCAACAGTAGATGAAAGTTGTTGTTACTGTACATTTTTGTAATTGTTTTATTTGTTTTTCACAACAATTGTCGTACACACAGTACTGTCCAACTGCTGTCTCTGGACATGTTCTGTAGTTGTTTATATTGCGAAAGCGCAAGAACAACAAAGGCTTTTGTGCGGTCGTCCATCTTGTTTTCCCACTTTGGTAACTGAAATGCGATTAACTTGTTTAAACTCGGGCGTGGCATCATTCCCAGTTCCGACCTCCCACTTCCGAGCCAAATGGAATTAAAGCTGGTGATGCGAACTAAAATCAAACACAATTTGCTCACAGTTCAATTACATAAAATAGCAATTTCTTTTCACTTCATCCATGCCCTCACAACTAGCGTTATGAGGTAATTATCAGTTTGCACGAAAACTGGGCACATTTGATTAGCATGAAAACATATCCCATAGAACGTTCGACTCTACAGCCAAGTTCCAGCCTTCTGGCATAGGCAACCAGATTGTCAGCCAAAATTGCCTTATACTTGGTGGAATTCATTATGCCACTTCTTGAAATAAAACAGCCATATTAACATATTTCAAGGTGGGTATGAGCTGCCTCTCCTTCTATGGATCTCTGTTGCAACAACAAACATGCCGATGCTATGTCTGAACAAAACTTCCAATATTGGTGTCGTCTGACTAGAGCACCTTGTTCCAGTCATAATTGAAATGACATTTGGCAACCTCCAAGCGCTTGCCTCTGTGTCTCGGGTCAGAAAGGGCTTTCTTCTGGCAACCCTTCCAAAGAGACTGTAGTTGTGGAGGTGGCATCTGACGGTGCTTTTTGAAACCTGGTGACACCAAGACGCCAACAAGGCCTGCAATTCTGTCAGTGAGTTTTTAATAATTGCCCCGAAAGTGGTACAAATGTCGCTTATCTAATCTTGAAAATTCTTCCTAAAGCACAGAGTTCACTCCATATTCGTTCTTCCCTGGTGAACGCTAGTACTCATTTATATGGCTTTATCCTTATTAGACAGACAGCTTTTAGCACCTTCCAAGGCTGTCTAAATAAATCTTTCTTCAGTGAGTGTATAGGGTAATGGACTAGATAGCCACTAAACCCGCAGAGGTTGTGGGTTCGAATCACGAGTGGAAATATTTTTTGTGGAGATAAAAACAGTACCATATTACAAACTATTCATCTCACACTGGAATTGTCCTTTAAGGGTGCCATTGATTGTTAAACCTTGATTTGGAGGAAACTGTTTTTTATATAATCAATAAATGTTTTGGTTGGTTCCATTGACACATGAAGTACAGTGTTTCTTACAACTCTGTATAATTATATTGTTTATGTTATTACAGTATTGTTTGTGCATTGCAAGTGAAGGGAGACAATAATTTTGGAGACCACTGTAAAGGTCCTCAAAGTTGCCACCATACAATTACACATCTATATATTGAATACTGGAAATATAAATCAATCTTAAATTTTACCACAGTGTTGTCAAACTATTGTTTACCTTACCGAAAACAAAAGGCACAAGATGTTGTGGCCAAGAGTAGTTCTTGGTTGTTGCCTCTGTAACACATGTACTGCAGCCGCATGAGTTCACTTAAAATCCACCTGCTCTTTCTGCAAAAACTCTTGAATATCTTCCCCCAATTACCTGTCAAATAAAGCAGATTTTTTTCCAGATTAGATTCAACTTTGTCATTGTACACAGTAAAAAACCATGGCAAAGAAATGTTGTTTAGCATCAATGTAACCCAGACAGTGCAAAAAAGTAGCAAAGGTGCAGAAATTAATGCAGATTATGATGGGAAGAAATATAGGATGGCTAAGTATATATGCAGTATGAAAACAGTAATGAGTAAATATACAGTATGTATAGAGAATATGAACAGTATACTGAATGTACAGTAACAGCGCAAGTAAGATAGGTGAATAAGCATCTAGGTAAGTACAGGTGGTTCTCCAATTACAGGGGTATCACACTTCTCAGCCTCCGTGGAACAGTCTACTCCAAGGTGCTAGAAAGGAGGGTTCGGCCAATAGTCGATCCTCAGTTTTATGAGGAACAATGAGGATTTTGTCCTGGTCATGGAACAACGAACCAGCACTTTAGTCTCGCAAGGATCCTGGACGGTGCCTGGGAGTATGCCCATCCAGTTTTTTTTGCATCTGTAGAAGGCATATGATCAGGTACCCTGTGAGATACTCTGGGAGGTGCTGTGGGAGTATGGGCCGAGGGGAGTCTCTTTTCAGGGCCATCCAATCTCTTTACATTCAAAGTGAGAGCTATGTTTGTGTTCTCGGCAGTAAGTTGGATTAGTTTCCAGTGGGGGTTGGCCTCCGACAGGGCTGTGCTCTGTCACCAATCCTGTTTGTGATATTCATGGACAGGATATCAAGACGTTGTGGTGGGGAAGGGTTATAGTTTGGTGGGCTGAGAAACTCATCACTGTTTTTTGCAGATGACACGGTCCTGATAGCATTATTGGCCATGACTCTCAGCAGGAAACCGGTGAATTACAGGTAGGAAATGGATCCATACCCTGAGTGAAGGAGTTGAAGTACCTCAGGGTCTTGTCCACGAGTGAGGGGACAATGGAGTGGGAGATATCGGAGCAGTGGGGGACGGTGTTGCATTCCCTTTTTTCCGCACCATTGTGACGAAAAGAGAGCTAAGCCAGAAGGTCAGTCTTCGTTCCTACCCTGACCTATGGTCATGAAGGCTGGGTCATGACTGAAAGAACAAGATTGCGTATACAAGTGGACAAAATAGGAAGGTGGCTGGCATCTCCCTTAGGGATAGGGTGAGAAGCTCAGTCATCCGTGAGGAACTCAGAGTACACCGCATTCCAATTTATTATGCAAATTATATTTGACACTGATTTTCCTAAATAGTCGATGCAAATGACAGTCAGTATAATTTTCAAGTCACCAATCGTTAGGGTATAAGTCGAATTTCATTGAACAAACCACCCAATGAAAACAGTATTTTTTTCAAAACTAAAAAACTCAAAATGCACTGTTCCAAAAATGTATGCACAACAGAGTTCAAATACATTTTATAGGTTGTAAACAACTGAAAATTGTCATTTGTTGAATTTGCAGCATTAGGTCTGAAATATTGTGTTATTTCAATCAAACATATCTTTGTAACAGGACAAGTTACACGTTAACATAGGACCCCATCTTTGATATCACCATCACAATGGTGTGGAGCATGGGGCCACACCATGAGTTTCTCTCCTTTTTTCGCCATAGCAGCCAATGCCTCAGAGGTATTCTTTTCAGCATGAGATTGTGCATTGTCATGCATAAAGATGGTTTTGCTACAGAAGGCACAGTTCTTCTTTTTGTACCATGGAATAAAGTGGTCAGTCAGAATCTCTATATACTTTGCCTAGGTCATTCATTTTCACAGTTTTAGGGAGCCTAAAGGGACCTACCAGCTCTCTTCCCATGATTCCGGCACAAAACATGCCTCCATCACCTCCTTGCTGACGTTGCAGCTTTATTGGGACATGGTGGCCATACACCAACCATCCACTACTCCATCTATCTGGACCATCCAGGGTTGCACACATGGCTTGAAATAAACGTTGTCCCGTTGTCCCCGGGATGATAAAAAATATGCCTGGGGCGGTTCATAACCGACTTTGGGATGTTTACGGGACGATGGCCAGTAAAATATTACATGCACAAGACACCGTTTACAAAAGCACATGTTTAATCACAAGGCTTATGAAGCAGATCATAATTCAGCTTAAAAGTTGATAAACTATTAATAATAAACATCACAATCGCTAAATATTTTCATTTCCGCGCATCAGGAGATCCCCTTTGAGATTGCGGCTTGATGGGAGAATAGCAATCTGAAATGGCCACTTGAAGCGAAATATATTTGTAGTTGGCTATGTAAGAGATGAATATTTAGCATAGGCTAATGTAAAACATATAAAAAGAGAAGATCTGAAGATGCAAAAACATTATTGTGACTAAAGCTGTTTTGAAAACCGAAAACAAAAGAAATGCAGGTTTATTGCATGTTTGACTGGCATGTCAGGACGTTTTAAAATATTTTGCAATGATTGGATATTAAATGCAAGGTGATATAGGCTATGCAAATGTAAAATCTTAGAAAACCACTCTGCTCAAATAGGCATATTAATATTAGAATGCTGCTGCATCAATTATATGTAGTTCTAGAGAAAATGGATGATATTCTTGACCTAAAAAATAATACATACTAATTCAAACGTACAATTCTTTTTAGAACATGAGGTTGTTGCATTTGTGGCTGTGGAATCTTGTGGCTGATAACAGCTCACAGCACTTCGTTGTCTAAATTGATTGCGCCATTCTGTCTAGTGGAATGTCAATGTGTGCGATGCGTGAGGGCTAAATCGAAGGACATTTTAAAGAAACTTCAGCAACAGTTTATTCTTTACTGACAGATCCTATAGTTCAGCCAGACTGATGTAATAATAACAGTGGCCTAACTAAAAATAAATTATATTCTGAAGGTAGGCAATGGGTGTTCAAGCTGGGTGTGGGTGCTATACAGTACAATGTTTTTTATTTTTATTTGATGTCATTGATGCTGCTGAATTTCTGTTAAGGACTTACCATTTGTTAAAAACACAAATTTTCTCTTGTGAACTTTCCACTGTCATAGAAATGGAAACATATTTTAGGGCTTGGTGTTTTCGGTCCTTAAGAAAAAGTTAATGATGTGTTCAGATTATATACTTTCATAGAATTTTTACAAAAGCTAAATTCTTCACCCCCGGTTCCCAAACAGTCTAATTGCAATTTGTACTGCCTTACTCCAAATCATTGAATTTCATAAAACCTCATATGAGGCTGGTTTTAGAGCATAACAAATATATATTATAAATCCCCTTGTGTTAAAAAGTTTGGGGTAACCAGAAATGTTCAGGTTTTGACAAAAATGTATACTTTCTTTTACCAAGGCTGCATTAAATGTATACGAATATATATTCAAGACAATACCAGTGTTAAACATGTCTATCTCTGTTGGAAATGACTGATTCATTGATCAATTATTGATCAATTATTCACATACAACTGCAAAGCAACATATTTAGCTGCCATTTCTGCAGTGTCCTAATGATGAAATATTCTACATAGCTCATTAGTAATTATTCCTTTTTTGCCTATAATTTCTGATAAATTTAAACCTTGCTGAATGAAGGTATCAATTTCTATCAAAACACTGACCCTACATTTTTTAACGCTAGGGTATGTCTGTTTGCTTCAAATCTGCAAAGTAATAATGCTGTTAGTTCCACTTTCAGTTTATGGATTGCAGACTGTATCTGCCTCAGAACTACACAAATCAATTTCAAAGAACTGCAAATGATCTAGAGAAATGTTGGTGTATTAAAACAGAAAAATAGTATTTATATTTTGGGACAGTTCAAGTTGGACTTCGGGACGCTACTGGGACGGGGAGGGAAAAGGTTAAGTCGCGAGCCCTGGTTGCATGGCATCAGTAAACCAGACTGTTTGAAAATTAGTCTTCATGTATTTCTGGGCCCACTGCAACAGTTTCTGCTTGTAAGCATTGGTTAAGGGAGGCCGAATAGTAGGGTAATGCACAACTGCAAGCCTCTGGAGGATACTACACATTGAGGTTCACGGGACTCCAGAGGCACCAGCGGCTTCAAATACCTGTTTGCTGCTTTGTAATGGCATTTTAGCAGCTGTTCTCTTAATCTAATGAATTTGTCTGGTCGTAAACTTTCTCATTAGGCCTTTATCTGCATGAACCCGTCTGTGCTCTGAATCAGCCACAAATCTCTTCACAGTACGATGATCACGCTTAAGTTATCGTGAAATATCTAATGTTTTCATACCTTGCACTATTTGATGCTTTTCTGCAGCAGAGAGATCCTTTTTCTTTCCAATATTACTTGAAACCTGTGGCCTGCTTAATAATGTGGAACATCCTTCTTAAGTAGTCTTCCTTTAATTGGACTCACCTGGCAAACTAATTATCACAGGTGTCTGAGATTGATTTCAGTGATCCAAAGAACCTGGAGACACAATATCATCCATGAGTTTGATTGAAAAACAAAATATTTAATTTTCATGACACTTAATTGCAATTTGCATAATAATTTGGAACACGGTGTAGAGCCCCTGCTCCTTCACGTAGAAAGGGAAGTTTTGGGTAATAATAATAATAATAATAAAAACCTTTAGTTATATAGCACTTTTCATACAACGAATGCAGCTCAAAGTGCTTTAAATCAATAAAAGTCAAATAAAATGGAAGAAATTTGCATCAATAAAATCATTTACATCAATAAAAGACAGTAGAAAAATTAAATTTAAAACATAAAAAGCATAGAGTGTTTGCAGGGAATGAAATAGAAATATGAAATGTAAAGGAACATATTAGAAGAAGAAAGGCATAAAGAGCATGTGGGTGCTGGCTTAGTTAAATGCTATAGTGAAAAGGTATGTTTTTAACAGCTTTTTGAATATATCAATAGATGATTTGTTGGTATTGTGTTCCACAGTTTTGGAGCATATCCTGCTAGAGCTGCTGCCCCCACAACCCAACCCTGGGTAAGCGGTTGAACATGAGATGGTACTGTAAGTACAGTAATGTACAAAACATAGAGTATACATACATATACACATATACATACTCACATATACACATACACACATCTAGATATGTGAAGTTGGTAATGAGTGAAATATATATTAGGTCCTGATCTTTTTAATTTGTTTTTCATTCTTAGCTATGACATAGTCACTGGCATTTTCTTTGATAAATCTTGACATATTGCTAGCACAAAGACTTAAGCTGCAAAAATTGATAGTTAATTAGTGGTTAATGGCGATTCACATGAAGTAGGGGGGTAATAAAAACACAGTCTACAAACACCACCAATAAAATAAAAAGAAGGGTCTGTCAAGCTTCTGTGAAACCCAGTTTTACCCTTTTGCAGTGTCATAACACCATGGTTGAGGCAAAGTATGAGAAGCGAAAGGAATGCTGTATGCCAACACACTGCTGAAAAAACAGTTTGTTCACATTTCGGTCATTCCACACATACGCAAAATAAATTTGTTTGTTGATAGAGGAACACTATTGTTTTTGTTATTTATGTGGCATAATTGAATTAACTATATTTCTGATAGAACCGAAGATCACCATGTATCCAGGAAAATATTGTGTCTCATTTTCTGATGATGTCAAGTAGTGTCAAAGCTATAGATTATGCTTTAATTTAATGTGTTATTCAATGTTAAATATTTACTTTTTTATTATTATTTTTTTTTCAAATAGTCATCAAGTATTTCATAACAACTATTTCTACAGATAGAAACATAGATGTCTCATTGTATTGTTGGACGTGGCTAAACATGGATAAACAATACAGGTGTGTATTATGTAAGAACACTGTCTGGTGTTGACTTTGATGCTGGTCCAGGGAGGCGTTTTCAGACAGCTCAGGCCATGCACACACCCAATTGCCTCCATGTTGTTGAGTATCCACATTTATGTGGCATCTACCCCTTTGGGCTTATAAGAGTAAACTTAAGACTGTAACCATTTGAAATGGGATTGCGACCCCAAATTTCAATAGGTCGCAAATGTATCAGTGAAACTTTTTGTGGTCATGTACATTTTTGGCCATTATGATTTATTTTCAGCATGTAGTTAAACAGTAATGTGTACTCTAATAACACATTTTATAACATGCCACACTGGCATGAGTACGGCGGCGAAACCGAATTCCACAATGAGTTGAAAATAGATTAGTCATGTCAGCCATGTCATCTGTGCTTTCTAGAGGATTTAGCAACTATACTAAATATATACTAGTATAATACTAACTAGTCTAAGACTGAAATAAAAGCAAACATGTACATTAAC
This sequence comes from Umbra pygmaea, assembly GCA_016801145.1. Taxonomy (NCBI): domain Eukaryota; kingdom Metazoa; phylum Chordata; class Actinopteri; order Esociformes; family Umbridae; genus Umbra; species Umbra pygmaea. Next base: position 17,789 of record JACXGM010008629.1, on the reverse strand, counting down.
TGAAAACTCCAGTATATCCACATTTCAGATATTATACACACACATTACACTGGGGCTTTCTCAGATTGCGTAGATGTTTGAATTCCGGTGGTAGCATGCCGAGAGTGCCAGGGTGTGAAGGCTGTTGCTGTTATTATATTAATAAGATGGAAACACTTGGTCAGTATCCCAGGTGTGATAACCTCCCAATCTTAGCACCACTAAATCAAGTCAGCTTGCATGCTTGGGTGACACCTAGCAATTAGATTTAAATGAGTTGTCCAAAATATTATTCTTATAGTTTTTGTGATGTCATACCAGCTTCGCTTGGTATTCTAAAACTGCCTGAAGCTCCTTGTCCAGTTTCAATTACATCTTCAGCATTTTAGCTAAAGTTTTAAGCCTGCTCCAAAGTCTACACTGATGGAGCTAACACAATGTTGAAGTGTTGTTTTACATCACATACACTACTACACACACAAACTACACAGATTTTAGGTGCCTCAAAAAAGTAACACAACTCAAGCTGTTATGCTGGCTACTTATCAGTACCTTTCGTATGCTGGGAGAGCAGTGCTGAAGAATTTCTTTTTCAAGCAGGTGCATACTGCCCCTCAATAAGTACACCTGTTCAACTGCTCATTAATGCAAATATCTAAAAGATATCAGAATGGGAAAAAAGTTGATTTAAGTTACTTTGAACATGGGTTTCAGTATTTGAGAAACTGCTGATCTACTGAGATTTTTCCACACAACCATATCTAGGGTTTAAAGAGAATGGTCCGAAAAAGATAACTTATCCAGTGAGCAGCATTTCTCTTGGCAAAAATGCCTTGTTGATGGAAGAGGAAAATGGCCAGACTGGTTTGAGCTGATAGAAAGGCAAATGTAACTCAAATAACCACTCATTTACAACGACGGTATGCAGAAGAGCATATCTGAATGCACAACAAGTAGAACCTTTAAGCAGATGGGCTAAAGCAGCAAAAAACCATACCGGGTGCTAGTCCTGTCAGCTAAGAACAGGAAACTGAGGTTACAATTTGCACGGGCCTACCAAAATCAGACAATAGAAGATTGAAAAAACATTGCCTGCTCTGGTGAGGCTCAATTTCTGCTGCAGATGGTAGGGTCAAATTTTGGCATAAACAACATGAAAGCATGGATCAGTCCTGCCTTATTTCAACAGTTCAGGCTGGTGGTGTTGTTGTAATGTTGTCTGGGGGATATTTTCTTGGCACACATTGGGCCCCTTAATACCGATTGAGCATTGTTTAAATGCCAAATCCTACCTGAGTATAGTTGCTGACCATGTCCATCCAAAGGTCACATTAACCAGGATTCTGCATTTTTTACACAGAAAAATAAATGAAATCACAGAAAAAATATTGTCTTGCATTCTGAAAACACAGGTGTATTAGCCATGAGATTTTATTTAAATTTGCAAGTTCTAACATTTTAATGTTCCCAGAGTTCCCGAAAAGCCTGATCCTGCAAATCAAACATGCTCTCCCCTCTTCATTTCAGTGTGGGGTGTGTGTGTGTGTAGCGGACAAAGTTATTGAGACCTGTCATCAGTGGGAAATACTGAATGATTACTGGCTGATTCACCTGTAGGTAAAGACACATGGTTTGATTGTTTCGCTATGGTTTAAATGGTACGTTGTGGATTCTGCTTAAGAAGATTTTATGAGCTAAATGCTTATTATTAAAATTCTAAGGTTTTCCTACTGGCAGATTTATTAGAAAATCACATGAAAAATTTAATGCTACTTGCCCAAATGATGTCAAGTCACATTTATTTATAAAGCACATTTAAAAGCACAAGTGACAACCAAAGTGCTGTACAATAATCTTAATCTATATAGATAGTACACAACAAAGAATACATGTAGACATGGCACAGGAAAAATAAATACGGATTCCTACCCAGTTGCAGATTCCGATGCTAAGGAAAACAAAAAAGGGTTTTAAGCTGTGATTTAAAAGAATCTCTACTAGTGGAGGACCTGATATAAAAAGGTAGGGTATTCCATAACATTGGGGCGGCAACAGGAAATGCACGGTCTCCTTTGAACTTTAACCGTGACCGTGGGGCATATAAAAGTAGTTGGTCAGAGGACCTAAGGTCCCTGGAAGGGCAGTAGTTGGTTAAAAGGTCAAAATTATAGGAGGGTGCTGAACCTTGCAGAGCGTTAAAAACAATCAGGAAAACTTTAAAATCAATCCTATATTTTACTGGTAACCAGTGGAGAGAGGCCAATACAGGAGTGATGCTCTCTTCTTTGTACCAGTCAAGAACCTAGCAGCTGCATTTTGTACCAGCTGTAAGTGAGATAGAGAAGACTGGCAGACACCTAAGTACAGGACATTGCAGTAGTCCAAGCATGAGGAATTGAAAGCATGGATGACCGTCTCCAAGTCCTTCATTGTAAGTATGGATTTTAATTTGGCAAAGCCCCGAAGCTGATAAAAACTCCCCCTGACAACAGCATTCATTTGTTTGTCAAATTTGAGTGAAAGATGAACCCGAAATTTTATGCATGGCTTTGTACATGAGCAGAGAGAGACCCTAGGTTATTTGTAATATATTTTGTACAATTTGGGGGGCCAAATACAATAACTTTTGTTTTTGTATTGTTTAATTGAAGAAAGTTATTTGCAAGCCAATTTTTTTATTTCAACAGTGCAGTTTAATAGTGACTTAAGGGATTCGTTATCACCAAATTTCACGGGGAGATACAACTGTGTGTCATTCGAATAACAATGATATGAGATGTTATATCTTTTAAAGATCGATCCCAGGGAAATCATCTACAGGGAAAATAAAATAGGGACTAGAACAGAGCCTTGAGGTATTCCACAGGTGATAGTTGCAGTGGATGAAGAGTAATTTGCAATATTCACAGAAAAAGTCTGGTCTCTCAAGTATGATGTAAAAAGCTTTAAGGCAGTACCCTGAATGCCAACAGCTGACTTAAGGCGATGTAGAAGAACTGTATGATCAATTGTATCAAAATGCAGCACTGATGTCAAGCAGGATCAAGATAGCACAGTTTCCGGAGTCCCTAAATAGCAGTATATCATTTAATACTTTAAGAAGGGCTGATTCAGTACTATGGTGAGCTCTGAAACCTGACAGATTTTCCAAAATATGATTATTTAAAAAGAGGGTGAGCTGAGAAGGTATGTGGGCTAGATGTTAAAAAAATAAACATTTAAAAGACGTTAAAAATGAAACTGCGAAGGTTGGATGAGAGACCTAGTATTCTGCTGTAATGCATAATGTAATATTTTTGGTTAATATGATTTATAAAAATAAGGTCATGATCATTTTAAACCATATACAAATGCGAGTGAATCCACTGAAACAATAGAATGGTTAAATAATGCACATAATACAGTACATTTACAGGCTTTACCGGTAACACTGGCATTCAAAAACCTTTCATACAGCATTCACACAGCATTCAAAAGGCATATTTTCTGCATTCTAGACCAGCCAGTACACCCACGTTCATTTATTAAATTAGAATGCTGGTAAAATCTATAAAACTCTGATTTTTGGAGAGTCTGCGTATCGGGACGCAGACTTCTGAAAGCTAACGCAAACTCTGCCATCCCTTTATGACCTGAGTGTACCAATCTTCTAATGGCTAATTGCAGCAGGATAATAACATCATGTCACAAAGTTCATCTCATCTGATTCAGCTTGTCTCTCCAGAGATGTAACCTCTCTCAATAACCTTACTCAATCCCTAGGCTTACCCATACAGCACATTCCATACTGTATGACAATTCTCATTGTCTGCGCTTAAGACTCTAAAATGATCTAACTACGGTCCAAAATCTTCTCCCCTTTTTCAATTTCCCAAATGCATTTTAACGTCCAGTTCTTAAAACCATTAGCCGTTCACTCATCCTACTCATCCTCAGGGGATGTACAGTTAAACCAAGTCCCTATTGCCCCCACTGACACCTCAACTCGTCATGTACTCTCATTACTTCTGGGACCCTCGAGAGTGGCAGCCTTCTCTGTAGCTCGTCTGTTTATGTTCTTTTAACTTTTTTTATTATTATCATTTATACGCCTTGTGTATATATCTTCTATTCTATGGATATGGCTACGATTAAACTGGATCACGGAAGTTAAAACTTTGTTTATTCAAGGGAACAACTGTTCAGAATAAGGACAATGGGACATGGCGGCATTGTGAACTCCATCCTAGTGGAATTGAGGCGTAACTACCGCAAATGCAGTGCTGGAGCTAGTGTTTAGGTTTAAGTAATCTGTATCTTCATGTGTGATGGGGAATGTAAACTAACTGGCCAACAAGACAGATAAGCTAGGTGCCCTAGTTGAGGAACAATAGGTTGTACAAGGAGTGCAGCCTCATGTGTTTCACTGAGACCTGGCTTAATCGGACTATCACAGATGCTAACGTGAAGTTCCCAAGTTTCACTATCGTCCGAGCGGACCGGGACCCCAAATGAAGTTGCAAGCGTAAAAGTGAGGGGCCTCGCATTGTTCATCAACAATAAGTGGTGTATCCCAGGACATGTGACTGTGACAAGTAATTTGCTAACCAGACATCGAGATTTTTGCTGTTAGCCTCAGGCCTTACTACATGCCTAAAGAATTCTCTCATGAAATAATCACCTGTGTTTATGTTCCACAAAGCAGACGGGCTGAAATTGTGTGTGACGTCATCTACTTTGCAATCGCGAGACTTCAAACTCAACATCCCGAAGCATTCATTGCGATCTCAGGTGACTTTAACCATATCACACTGGACTCAACCCTGCCTGTCTATTATCAGTTCTATATCGTGGACCTCCGCCTCATAGGGGAGCTGTGCGCCTATTGGTTTACCTCTCCCGCATAGTGAGATGCACCTGAAAAATTCAAATTTGCATACATGTCACCGCACCAGCCTATGGAGTGACCGCTGCAACTTTATATAAGAGTGCTGTGCCCGCCAATTGTTTCCCTTTTGTCTTCAGCCGACAATACTTTAGCTGCACCTTTATCTGACGATTTTATTGTCGTGATTAGTATATTGTCATCACGTTGTCTCATCTTACTATGTCTTTTCCAATGAATCCTCAGTCTTTGATTTAAAGGAGAATTCCGGGCGATTTCAAAACGTAGCTCTGTTGTTGCATTTCAGAAGTGCTGTCCGTAGTGTTATTAACTCAAACAATCTGTATTGCCAAAACCGTGTTTACATTTTTCTGCCAATAGACAACCATTACGCATTTACAAGGCAAGTTAAAAAGCGTGCTTTGAGCCACTAAACATGTTCAAAATGTCATTACTAGTCCATATCCATTTGCACTGATTCCTTATAATAAACACAGCGAGTTTGAACAAATAAGTTTGTGTACATACCTTAGTTTATTTCCCATTTTCCAGTGAAGTCCACACTATTCGATTGTCAAAGTCATACAATTCAATATTCCAAAACATATTTTTTCCGCAAGAAAACATTTCCGGTTTTGGCAATACAGATTGAGTTATTAACGCTACGGACAGCACTTCTGATATGCTAACAACAGAGCTACGTTTTGAAATCGCCCGGAATTCTCCTTTAACGTTTCAACCGCCTATCCCAGGTCGGGGAAACACACGACCTGTGTGTAATCTGCCTGGGAGTCAAACATGCTAGAGCGGCCTTGCAGCCTTCAGTAGCGTTTGCGGTGTGTATGGTGATCCCCATTAACCTTAGGGAGAGAAGGGAGGCCTTTTTCCACTCTGCCCCACCTTTGGAGGCGGCGGAAGTGATTATGGCCCGGACTCAGTGATTTTGGCCCTGGTGATTATCGCCCCTTGGGCGACACCCTCCCCCCAGTTAGACGGGGGTCAGTGGCATTGTGGGCCAATCAAGAGTTTTCCTAACCTCAATAACTCAGCAAGCTGTTCACCCACTCTCTCCTATCACAAATGGCGAGAGAGGTGTCATCCCAGCTTGGCTAAACTCAACCCTGCAGAAGGGCTATGCTCTTCAGTTTCGCAACCCCCTCCCCCACCTTTTCAGGAAATCAGGGAAACAGTGATGTTATCCCCCAGCAAGAGAGAAGACTTAGAGAAGAAAATCTCTCAGCTTTTAGAGAAAGATGGTGTTTCAAGAGTCCCAATTGCATGCTCACAGCCAGATATCAGGTGGTCCATCAGGTGTCTGACACCTGACACCTGAGGGCGATTACTGCTGACACCTGACACCTGAGGGCGATTACTGTGCCAGCATAAACCTGAAGGATGCTTATATTCATGTAACAATTGTTCGGAGACATCAAAATTACCTCAGGTTCTCTTTTCTGGGAAACTGTTAGGAATACCAGAGAATGCCATTCGGTTATGCCCTAGCACCTCAGGTATTCATCAAGATTCTAGAAACAGCCTTATCACCGCAGAAGCACAGAGGGATATCAATTCTGGCTTTCTAGATGATCTCCTAATTCTAGCCGAATTGTCTGCCACAGCCTTGTCTAACCCTGCAGAAGTGGTAAAACATCTTATGACACTGGGCTTTGCTCTAAATCAAAATTTGGAGGAAACCACACCAGGGCCTGCACAACAAGTGACTTATCTGGGCCTCCAGTTGGACATGGTTGCCATCACAGCACACCTCACCTAAGAGAGGAGAGACACTTCTGCACGAACTTGACCGTTGTCAGCCGTTAGGCCTACAGCACGTTGGGCCTACTGCACATGCGTCACGCACAGAGATGGTCGCTGGGCTCAAGTAGGACACAAAATGCCACCACAATGTTTGTGTAACGATCCCAGAGTCACTGTGAGAGGACCTGGCCTTTTGGAGAAAACCAGACAGGTTACTGCTGGAGGCTCCCCTGTGCAGGGAAACCTCTTTCCTCCCTGTCTACACCGACACATCTCTGTCAGGATGGGGCAGGCGTGCAAGGGCAGAGAGTTCAGGGGTGTGCAGTCTCAAAACAGAGAGCATGTAAACTGGCTAGAGCTCAGGGTAGTTCTGCTAGTCCTATGCTCTCTGACACCACTTGTGAATGGCCAAGACATGTGTCTGGTCAGACAATCGCACAACAGTGGCTTACATAAATCGACAGGTCTGGGTGAAATCCCCCGCGCTACACCGCCTGCAGTTGATCTGTGGACGTGGGCACAGACTCAAGTGCGTCTCACATTCCAGGCCACCTGAATGTCGGGGCGGACCTGATTGCCAGAGGGATCCTACATTTGGATTTGATTTAAATGATCTGGAACAGTTTCAGCAGAGCGAACACAGATGTTTGCATCAAAGGAAAATCTGTATTGGTTATCTCTGAAATGCACAGACAGCCGTCTCCTATGAGTGGATTCTTTCATGCACCTCAGGTGGATGAGAGGTGCTTTTCCTCAGAGACTTCTGCTGGAGTTAATGCAGAGAATTTGAGAGGAGAAAGCGACAGTTATACTGGTGGCTACGGAGAGACCGGGCGTGTCCTGGTTCCCGGAGATGACGGCGATGTTGTGTGCCCCACCATGGCACATTCCTTACTGCCAGATATCTTGCTTCAGGTCAGGGGAACAATCCGCTCACCTCCTGTTCTGACACAGCCTTTGTGGGTCTGGACCCTGAATGGGAGAGACTACTGCGCACAGGACTGTCGGAGGGTGTTATTTGAACTATCGAGAGCACAGGTGATGTGTCCAGAGCACACGCGCTGTGTCCACCACCAGAAATTACACATGCAGGTGGAAACCTTTTACATGTTGGTGTTTAACGCGAGACCTTGACCCATAGAGTCGTGTGGTAAATTCAGTGTTAGAATTCCTACATCAGCTGCTAATAGAGGGATAAAAAACCCTGCAGGTATCAGAGTGCATTCCGCACGAGGTGTGGCTGCATCTGCAGCAGGAGTGGAGTAGAATTGTGAGGCAGTGTCATGGGCGTCGCCATCACCCTCCATCAATTTTTATCTGATGGATGTCTATTTGCCTGGGCCACTCCGTTTTCCGTTTAGGTTTTCGAGTACAAATTTTTTTATTTAAATTTTTTTCCTTCCACTGTGAAGGTTTTTGCTAGTCAAGAAATACTCACCTTATGCTTTTGACCCGAGTTCTTACTGTGTGAGCACTAGAGAGTGATAGTGGATCAGAACTGCTTTTTGGGTGTGTTCATTGTGTGAGACATTACTCCAGGCAGTGCTGTTTCACAGACACACTGGCCTGTATTGCTCTGACTTTCACGGTTCCAGCTTTGCTGTTTTCCCAAGGAGTAAGAGTAATCAGGGGTACATTGACTGTGAGTAGCTCCGCCCAAACCAAAAAGAGCACAGCTCCCCTATGGGGCGAAGCTCCACGATATAGAACGTTAGTTATCGGAGTTCTGTAACTCCAGTTCTATGAGTGGAGCATAGCCCCATAGGGTTATGGCACTTTATTACTTTTTCTCCTTGGAGGTCGGCTTCAGACCTTTTAGGAAATGAGTGGCGGGCACAGCAATCTTACCGTATTTTTGCAAATATGCACGTTTTTACAAACGGCGCTCCCCCCTGCGCACTATATTTGGTGGCATGCTATATAGAATGTTTTTTGCACAAGATAACTACAGTTACTTTTGTTCTGTACTGTTGTTATAGACCAGCTATTCCCAAAGTGGGAAACGAAATAAATTGTGATTCAACATGTATTTCCACATTCAAATGAGCGTATACATTATTAAAGTGATGTTTTCATGTCTCAATATTCTCACTGGCAGAAATAATGACAAACTAGTATCTAGATAAATATCAATATAATGTCAAATATCAAATAGGCAGGCATCCAACGAGAAAAACTATAATTGTTTGTTTTTATTGAGAACTTGAGAAAAGACCTCCAGTAGGCAAATCAAACTACAAACTGGAAAATTACCATATGTAATAATATAACGCTAAAGTACAATTAAGTAAAAAAAGGAAGAAAAATGATAAAAAATAGATCACATAGGCTACTCACTTATACAGCACATATAAGCTTATATAATTTCAACCCAAATCTTTCATGGTTTTGAAAACAATTTATAATTTTATTGGAGAGATTAACTATTACTTCACGCTGTGTGGAATTCAACCGGCATGTAGCAACGGTGGCAGGCAAGACAAGGGCTATCACCCCCACGAATAAGCTTAGCTATTCCATCGTTTCCAACCCTCCCTTTCTCTTGCCTGAAGTGCTTGAAACAGTATGGGAGCTGCTCAAAACCGTAATGATGTGCAGTTCAAACAATCCATTACAACTCCTTTTATTAGTGACTTGTTCAATTGTGTCCTTAATTTAATATAATTTTGTTATAAGTAATCCAGCCCAATAAGTATCTCCAGCCCAATAATCAAACAACAACAGCTGTTTGTTTTACATTTTCTAAATTAAATAGATAAAGCTGCTCCTGTAGCATGAAAAATACACTGTTAATGTAATAATTGATGCAGCTATAATTAATTAATTAATTTGATCTTAATTTATTTTCTAATGCCAATACAGGACACCAGGCACGTCACCAGACTTTCAAAACTCTCTGGGCTCAGACGACTCGTGGCTGGGGGGATTGCATGTGTTACATTAGCTATATTTAAAAAAAACAATATCACCATCATGTCGTTCTTCGGAAAATATATAGCCTATAGATTATATCCTACTGATATGGAATGGCACATATATTCTCCTCACAGAATTTCTCTCTTAAATGATCAGATCCAAATTTAAAATATACAGCAGAGAGAGAGAGATATAGAAAGGATATCAACTTTTTAGACATTACCATTTAAAAAAATGTTGCTATTTTGGAAACTAAATCATCTACCTCAAGCTGCAGAGTATAACACACTTTTACGGGAAGACAGTAATAATCCTAGCCACCTCATACAGAAAATACCAGTTGGTCAAATCCTTAGACTCACAACGTATCTGCAGGACTGCAGTTACAAATACTAAAGTGTTTTATTATCCGAGAACCGGAAACTAATACAAAATTTATAGTTTTATTAATTGTAGCATGTATTGTAGCACCCTTGACGATATTATTCTTAAGATGAAAGATTTGCTATATGCACAGCAGATTTCGTTTTGACCTTAAAAAAATACATGTATTTTAGAGACAAGATAGTAATTTAAACTACTGTCACTGAGTTTGTTTAAAATACGTTACATATATGCCTTCCTAAAAATGCTCAGATGAACACTGTAGATGGCACCCGGATAGACATAAAAGCCCACCCGAAGAATAGTACAGAAGGCTATATTCAAACAGCCTTCCACTCAATTTACCAGTGATCAGAGGAAAATATGCTTCTAAATATGATAGCATGAGGCTGGAATACAATTTATTCAGCAGGACAAATATCTTGGAATTTATGTAGGCTAAATGATGCGGTTGGGTCTATGTTGTTGTTCGCTATGTGGTGTAGCTACGTCACTTAAAGAAAAAACATTTTAAACTGTCTGACCGAAATCTTGAATATTATAGCAGAACTTCACTTTAAATTTAACAAAAAAGTTTTACGTGCAACCTCTGTAAAACATAAATGGCATGGCACCAGAGCAACACCGTATTGAGGGAGCACTTGAAAAGAAAAAACGTTGGAGCAATAAGCAAAGGGGACTCAACAGCAGGGTAAGTTACTACATAATAATAGCATGTGTTGCGTTTTGAAATGAGGAATAGTTCCTCCCACAGCAGGTAGTTCTTTATCAAATAGCCGGTGTTTGGTCGCGATTTCAGCTTAAAAGGTCTATTAAATCAAACCTACTTCAACATTGCACGACAAGTGTATTTAACTAGCTGGCTAATTAATGTTTATGGTAGAGCAGACACGGTAGAGCTAACGTTAATCTAGCAAGCTCATTAACACTACCTGACAGTGCTCAAGTAAACAAACAGAAAGAGTTATAGTGCAAAACTAAATTAAAACACAAACCAGATCTTTCTACTACAGTATTAAAACATATGCTAACCTTGTACCCAGGGCTTAATTTGAGCCAGAACATATTCCGGCACCTCCAACGTTTGATCCGGAACCTATTTCATTGGATTTGGCACCTGTGTCACTATGAAAAATGAATTGCCTAAATGAAGAAGAAATACTGTTCGTGTAGTGTTCATTGTTGTTATCTGTCTTTTTTGTCTCTATTCCACATTGAAGTTCCACAAAAATCTTGTGTTTGCATTTTCAATGCGTTTTGAGGTGAATTTTCAGGGTCGCTGCAAGTGCGGAATCTTCCTACAAGCTTAAACCAGTGTTGCCATGTCAGTGAAATTCCCGATGAGATAACTAAAAATTTTTGTCTATTGAAGAAATAAAAGTTCAGAGAACAGTCAAGAGTCAGTTAAATATAATTTAGTTATAGAAACAAGTATAGTATAGGGAAAATAAGTTAACTCTGTTGTGCATAAAGAAACATTATGTTAGTTTTAAGCATTTTCCATAGTCCTGAAATTCCCCAAAAACCATGGCTGCAACACTATTTCCAGATCTGTGTTGTCTTGATTCGCCGGTATCAGCATAGTGAGTAGACAATGAACCTGAAACAAACCATGGTACTTCTTAGAAGTCAAACAAGGAATAATGTTGGAAAACCAAAATAAAACTTTTTTTTTTCTGTACAGACGTAATTATCATTACTACTGATGAGTTTCATAGGTACCCTGTGCAAATTTAATGGACAAAGCTCTCAAAAACCCAGAATGTATTAAGAGAACGGTGATGATTTTAATAGTGGTGTAGAATTTCTCTGGTTAGAGTATACTTCCTCTTTCGGAAACGCTCTAATAAAAGATTTCTTGACATTTAAAAAATATGTAAAAAGCGATTCATAAGATAATCTTTTCCTACACAATGTAGTGTTTTGTTATACTCAAAAGAAACGCCTAAAACTCATGACAGTTATCAAATACAGACCTGTAATTGCCGCAATAATTGTTGAAATTGGAATGTAAGAATTAAAATGATTAAACTCATTTTACCCAGTACTATTTTCATGTAATGATGGCATAAATGCTTAAAAGGGATTTTTATTTATTTAGAATCCTCAAGGAAATGTGTCGATTCAAGTAAAGAAAAAAATAAAACACTGGCTGTTGAGTTTCTTAATTTGAGCTTTGTCCAGGATGAGGACTAGATATTTTGTTTCTTATAATATAGACCCGTATGGTGTGCTACCCAGTGGGAGGTTTGTAGATGGGTACACCATCTGTATGGTGATGGACACGGACTGGCACAGTGCGGCTGTAATGGGAAAAGGTAGTGATGAGCATTTGAGGCTTCATTACTGTTCTGCAAGCAGCAAAATCAAGCTGTCAACACAAACTCAAAATTTACTCTGAGTAACAGAGCTACTGGAAAAGGGTGTACTTAGCTACTGCATAGTTTTCCTCTGTTTTTCTATTTGTTCCGTTACCTCTGAACTTGCCGGATCCTTCTCCCTTTCGCGGGCAGGGTTGGAAATGAACTTTTTTGTCCACCAGCCACAGATGCCAAAATTTTACCATCCACTTTTTCCAATTCAAATACATAAAATAAAATGCACTAGCATTTACTATTATGAATGCATGTCTTATTATAAGACAATTCTGAGGTGAATGATTTTCTGATGATTGTGCTAATCTGTGCGCTAATTGTCCTACTACTAATTTTAGTCAGCTACTTTTAGATCACTCGTCCAACAGTAGGCAGTTTCAACTTTGAGAGGTGTTGTAATACCAGACCTTACCTATTCCACAATATTTAATTTGACATTTGTAAATTCATTTTCAAATAATCTGTTAGGAAGCAAATCTGGGATTACTAATAAAATTATCTAAGCATTGGTTAAATGATTTACATTTACATGTTGGTCATTAAGCAGGCGTTCTTATCCAGATCGACTTACAGGGGCATTGTTCCTGGAGCAACTTGGAGTGAAGTGCCCAAAGACGGAACAACATTTGGCACAGCAGGGAATCTAACCAGCAACCGTCTGACTCCCAAACCACTGAGCCATCTAACCCCCAATTACAGGTCCTTCTCAAAAAATTAGCATATTGTGATGAAGTTCATTATTTTCCATAATGTAATGATAAAAATTAAACTTTCATATATTTTAGATTCATTGCACACCAACTGAAACATTTCAGGTCATTTATTGTTTTAATACTGATGATTTTGGCATACAGCTCATGAAAACCCAAGTGAATAAGCACCTGCATTTGGCGGGTGGCAGGTTTTAATTTCCCACCCTGTTCGTGGGCCTATCTGTTCCAAGACATTCGAATTTACAAATTAAGCACTGCTTGTACCTCTTCTTGGATGCTAATTTGTTAAATGTTTCACTATGTGATTTACTTTTCGTTTTTTTCAACTACTGTTGCGCACAGTAGAAACTCCAAAGTCTGTTTAAAAATAAAAGTCATTCTAAATTAAAAACACTAAATATGTCAAAATAAGCTTGAACAGGTAAAATATATAAAGCAACAGAATTACTATTCAACAGGCCTTATTATAAGGTTATTTACAACTATGTTCTAAAAAAGCTGCTTTCATAATTGTTTTGTAGACAATTATTTTAACATCTCAGGTCTGTCTAAGCAAGGTAATAAATACAATTTTTTGCACCTTACTAAAGAAATTAGCATATGTTTTGCACATTTAGGTCTGCTATGTGTGAAAATTGTCAATTTGGAATAGCATTTATTTTTTTAAATAAAGTTATGGAAATATTTGTCAGTCTGTTTATCTGATTGATCCTTCTTCTTAGTGCTTCCTCTCTAGCATACCACAGTATAGAATAGGTCGCTGGCAACAACAGACAGATTAATCGATTATCCAAATAATTGTTAGTTGCAGCCCTAATTAGATGCCTATTATTGTTTGTTTAAGGATGCGTGAAATGCTGATTTTTTTTAACACAAAACAACATTTCTGCTCAATGTACCATGGTGCGTGTTAAACTCGGGTTCACGGTTTATGAACTAAAATATGGTATATAGAGTTGCCGCGCTCACCCCATAGGCTGGTGTGGTGATGTGTATGCAAATTAGAATTTTTCAGGTGCATCATGCTACACGGGATGGGTAAACTAATAAGCACAGCTCCCCTATGGGGTTAAAGAACTCCAGTAACTAATGATTTTTAACTGTCCCACACAAAAGACCATAACCATTGACCTGTTGTATGCCAATGCAAAGGATGCTTACACTACCACCCCACTGCCACCACTTGGGAAATCAGATCATAACCTGGATTTCCTACAGCCTCTATACATTCCACGTGTCCGCAGATAACCAACCACCAAACACTCCTTCAGAAAGTGGTCTCCCGGGGCGGAGGAGGCCCTGAGGGACTGTTTTGAATCCACAGACTGGAATGTGCTCCAGCAGTCACATGGAGAGGATATTGAGGGGGACACTGCACTATTGACTACCTGAACTTCTGTATGAATATTGTTGATCCCACGAGTACTGTACGCTGCTTTCCAAACAAGCCTTGGATAACCAGCAATGTCAAAACCCTTTTCAGTAGGAAAAAGAGGGCATTTAGAGAGGAAGACCAGGCAGAGCTGAGGCGCATCCAGGGGGAACTCAAAGTCAAGCTCAAAGAGGCTAAGGAGGAATACAGAAGGAAGGTGGAACGAAGTTGCAGGAGAACAATGTGAAGGAGATCTGGGACGGAATGAAGATCATCACTGGCCTGAAAAAGAGTAGCAGCTCTGTGGAGGGGGATCTGGACAGGGCGAACCAGTTGAATCATTTTTACAACAGGTTCAACTGCCCAACAGCAGCGGTCTGTCCATCACCCACTGCTGACCCAGACACTGCTTTTGTGTGCTTGCCTGCCCAACTCACACCTCCCCCTCACTCTCAGTGCAACTCTCAGTGCAACACTCACCCCCACCATCAAAGGCTGATACACCTCTCCCCCACAAGGTGACCACGGACAGTGCGGCTACACTGACTTTAGTCACTAGCCACCAGTAACTAGCCACCAGACACCCCCCACAGATGCACACCTCCCCTCCTTCCTCCCTCCCCCCATCATCACGGCAGACCAGGGCTGCATCTCAATATGCATAATATGCATATAGTGTGCTAGACAACGATTAGTATGTCCAAAACCATAGTATGCAAATATAGTATGTCAGAAGTCCCGGAGGGTCTAACACGTCCGGGGGACTTTCGAAGTATACATCTCAGCAAGCTTTTTGGTCTGATATGGCTCACAATCCTTTGCTACACAGAATAGGAGGGGTTTCCCATCCTAAGGACGAAAGATGGCAGTCGCCAATTCAAAAAGTTAAGCTGGTCCTTTTTTGGCAGTGTTTCAATGTAAGTATCCAAAAGTTAGGTAATAATAAATGTGTCATTACATGAGCTTTTTTGTTATTGTACCAATATTATTAAAGTTTAAATGAAATAAGAACAGGTTGTGTCAAATGTTTAATGTTCAAACTTTGCAGGCTTCATCGCGCAAGGAATTGGTTTATTTTTAGATGCAACATTATGACGTGTTGGTATGTCACAATGCTGGCATACTCACTTACTTTAACACTTAATAGTACGTACTTTACCACCACCTGTGCAGTACATACTTTTTTTATGTACCAGGTCAGAGGACTGCTGAGAAAACTCCGCTCCAGGAAGGCAACCGGGCCTGACAGACTGTGTCCAAGGCTGCTCGGAGTCTGTGCTGCTTCACTGGGGGAGCCACTGAAGCTCATCTTCAACCCGAGTTTCCGTCTCGCAAGAGTCCCAACACTGTGGAAGACATCATGTCTCATCCCAGTCCCAAAGAAGCCACATCCAAGTGAGCTTAATGAATACAGCCCGGTCGCTCTAAAATCACACACGATGAAGACCATGGAGCGACTGTTTTTTGTGGATACTCAGATGCCAGGTACGCCATGCACTGGACCCGCTACAGTTTGCACACCAGGAGAAGGTGGGCGTGGATGATGCCATCACATATCTACAACACAGGATGCATTCTCACCTGGACAAGGAGAAAATTGCTGTGAGAATCATGTTCTTTGATTTCTCCAGTGCTTTGAACACCATCAAAGCCCTCAGACTGGGAGACAAGCTTTTGCAGATGGGTGTGGACACGCCTGGAATCTTGGATTGGAGGCTCTGACGGACTGGCCACTGTTCGTCAGACTGAACGACTGCCTCTCGGACACTGTGATCAGTAGCACTGGAGCTCCACAGGTAACTTTGCTCTCCCTAGTCCTGTTTACCATGTACAAGTCTGACTTCTGCTACAACACAGAGTCACACCACATGCAGACGTTTTCAAATGATACTGGAATTGTGGTGTGTATTAGGGATGGGCAAGAGGAGGAGTACAGGGGCCTGCTGGAGGACTGTGTGCAATGGTGCAAATTCAACCACCTACAACTCAACAATTCAAAGACCAAAGAGACGGTGGTGATTTTTGTAGGTCTAAGCCCACTCTGCTGCCAGTCCCCATTGAGGGGGTCAATTTGGAGGTGGAAAACAAAAATATCTGGGGATACACCTGGACAATAAACTGGACTGGTCAGTCAACACTGAAGCACTCTACAAGGGCAGAGCCGACTGTACTTCCTGAGGAGGCTGCGGCTTTAATGTCTGCAGCAAGCTCCTCTGGATGTTTTACCTGTGTGTTGTATGCTGGGGAGGAAGCACTAAGAAGAAGGATGCTGGGTGAATGGACAGGCTGGTAAGAAAAGCTGTCTCTGTCGTGGGTGCTGAACTGGAGTGTATGTCTCTTTAATTCCAGTTTACCTAAATACTTTTACTGTATATATGTTGCACAAATTAGCGCAATAGCAATATTTTGTAAAAAAGTTGAGTGTTTTCACATAAAAAGACGTGTGTAGCACTGTTTACTGACCATGTTAGCACATAGGCACAACCCCTCCCTCCCTCCTTCCTTCCCCCAGCTGGCATTGAGGTCTAACTTAGTATTTGGAAAGCAATGGCTGTAACCCTATTACTTCAACATCTAATATTGACTGTTGATTTGTGTCTATCCTACTGTCTAATTTATTCCCTTATAATTCCCACTTAATGCATTCATCTTTTCAAACTTTATACTGGCACTGCTTTCGTTTTTATATTACTATGTCTATATTATTCCCTTATGTTGTCTATATTTAATGCTGGTCTCTAGACTTTATCCTTGCAGTCTATTGGACTTTTTTTCACTACCACCATGACACACACTCTCATAGAGCACCTTACCATGCATACTGAATCACGGGGTCAGTCCGATTCACTACTTGTTTGTAGTAGTGATGTAGGATATACGTGTACAGCACTTTGTTAAACACTTGCTGTTTTTTAAAAAAGTGCTTTATAAATAAACTTTGATTTGATTTGATTTGTCACTGCAAGTGTCTCATGCTTATACATCCCTTAGTACATTCATGTGGATTTGTTATTTTATCATCCTGTTTACGATGTATGTTTATGTTGTGCGTGGTGTCTTTAAGCTACTGGGACCTTGAATTTCTCCTTAGGGATGAATAAAGTATCTATCTATCAATCAATTGTAATATAGTATAAACGCCTTGGATCTGTGCATATAATCATCAGGGCCCGTATTCATAAAGATTCTAAGAATTCTCTAAGAAAACTCCTAATTTAGCTTAAAAACGTTTACGTAGGAGTCTTAGCTTAAGATCGATTCCAGACCCATCTAAGAGCAACTCTGAGCAAGGAAAAGACAAAAACTCTTATCTTAGTGAGGAGGCGGGGCTGACCCCGTTGCTATGTATGACACAATCTTTTGAAGACTGTGATTGGTTGGTTGTCCAAGAAGGAAAAAACTGAGCGATTTTAAGTATTCCGTGAAAC
>JACXGM010008628.1:8258-28772 GCA_016801145.1 Umbra pygmaea | reverse complement strand
TTCACAATTTACTGTTTGTACCATTTGGTCTTTTACCTGTCTGTCACAAGTCTTTTGATCCATTGGATTTGCACAATTAAAAAAAAAAGTAATTGATTCAACTTCCTTATGCTTGTCTGGAGATACACCTACACAATCAAAGTGATACCAATTTGCACAGTAATCACATGCTAGCATTGGTCGTTTACTCTTATTTGGTGATTTACAGAAACACAACAATTTTTTGGTTCTCTTAAAGTGTGACATATTCGTAAACATATTTATTTTTTGATGCATTTCTCCTCCTGACTATCTGTTTGATTGGTGTTTTTGGATCCTTTACTGTAGTGTGTTTAAGTGTGTTGTGTTGACGTATATTAGCGCTGTCACTTGTATTTTCTATCTCATCACAGAAGGGTGACAGATTTAAAGAGCTGGCCAACTTCACCTCTTCCTGAATCGATACTTAACAGTTATCCATAGTTGATGTTTAGGCTCAAGCGATAGTTTAGTTTTTATAAAGAAGAATGTACATGTTAAATTATGTCTTACACTGAAATGAATGGGAGAGTGACAAGGGTCCCTGATTTAATGTTTCTTGGCCATACAGCATAAAGTGCCTAGGGATTTGAGACTATATTTGGATAGAGTACATCCTACTGAACAGTTATCCATAGTTGATGTTTAAGCTCAAGCGATAGTTTAATTTTTATAAAGCAGAATGTACATGTTAAATTATGTCTTACAGTGAAATGAATGGGAGAGTGACGAGGGTCCCTGATTTAATGTTTCTTGGCCATACAGCATCAAGTGCCTAGGGATTTGAGACTATATTTGGATAGAGTAAATCCTACTGAACAGTTATCCATATTCCATGTTTAGGCTCAAGCGATAGTTTAATTTTTATAAAGCAGAATGTACATGTTAAATTATGTCTTACACTGAAATGAATGGGAGAGTGACAAGGGTCCCTGATTTAATGTTTCTTGGCCATACAGCATAAAGTGCCTAGGGATTTGAGACTATATTTGGATAGAGTACATCCTACTGAACAGTTATCCATAGTTGATGTTTAGGCTCAAGCGATAGTTTAGTTTTTATAAAGAAGAATGTACATGTTAAATTATGTCTTACAGTGAAATGAATGGGAGAGTGACGAGGGTCCCTGATTGAAGGTTTCTTGGCCATACAGCATCAAGTGCCTAGGGATTTCAGACTATATTTGGATAGAGTAAATCCTACTGAACAGTTATCCATATTCCATGTTTAGGCTCAAGCGATAGTTTAGTTTTTATAAAGCAGAATGTACATGTTAAATTATATCTTACAGTGAAATGAATGGGAGAGTGACGAGGGTCCCTGATGTAAGGTTTATTGGCAATACAGCATGAAGTGCCTAGGGATTTCAGACTATATTTGGATAGAGTACATCCTACTGAACAGTTATCCATAGTTGATGTTTAGGCTCAAGCGATAGTTTAGTTTTTATAAAGCATAATGTACATGTTAAATTATGTCTTACAGTGAAATGAATGGGAGAGTGACGAGGGTCCCTAATTTAGTGTTTCATGGCCATACAGCATCAAGTGCCTAGGGATTTCAGACTATATTTGGATAGAGTACATCCTACTGAACAGTTATCCATATTCCATGTATAGGCTCAAGCGATAGTTTAGTTTTTATGAGACAATATATTTAATACAATTTAGTGTACAGCATATCTTTTATAATTGTTATTAAAAACAAAATACGTTTTTTTTCCCCATCAAACTATTTTAATAGTTCCTTAAACGCATTATAAAATTTGATTTTATTATAACTCACTAGCTTTAAAATGAATCATTATTTACTATCATTATTTCATGCATTGGAATGAGCGCTATTATTTTGAAAAACAAAATCCGCGTTAGTGTCGCTAGCATAATATATTGTCGCTGAAAGAACGGTAATGCCCAGGCCTCTGATAGTGGCAGGGGGCGTGGTCAACACGAACAAACAAAGGCCGGTCTTAAATAAAGAACGGGGAAAAAATTGTTTGGATAATCTCCTAGGTGCCTTTCATATAATGTGCATTCCAGTTAAGCATAGTGTACATTTCTACCACTTTAATTTAATAGATTCAACAATATATTCATGCAATTTTCAACATTTATTTTTAATGGATTATGCTACTCATCTAAAGCAGCGATACTCACTGCTCCTGCGAGCCACCATTCTGTACATTTCTGTTCCAAACCTAATTTAGCACAGATGACACTACTTATTACCAGGATGAAACACTAACTCAGGGTAGTCGCAACTGGGCTTGGATGGAAAACTTATGGAATGGCAGCTTGCGGGAGCAGGAATGGGTATCGCTAAGTATTATTGTCCTACCGGCATTTCAGTCATTGCGGCTGTATGTTTTACTCAGCCTGGTGTAGTTTGTAGTAACATACAGGTAGATGGCAGTAACTACATTGGAAGTAACATGGCTCCCATTCAGTGCAAGGACTGAATTTTCAACAACTTTTTTCAACAACTTATTGGAACGGTTCCAAGAAGTGTTGAGATTGTGTTAACAACATAATGCAGCAATGAAAGGGCAAACTGGAACAAGGATTGACACTAAAATATAGCCAGTTATACTTATCAAACAGAGGGGATTAGAAATAAAGGCCTGCCTCTAACAAAAGCCTGCTTCAAATAGAAGACGGTTACCTTTTGCGGTAGAGGTAAATGAAGGCCCCAGTTTTAATTATTAATATTACTATTAGTGCAGCAGATTAATGGCATATTTCAAGAGAATTGTTCAAATTGGTATACAAGCATGAAATTTGGCACAGATACTCTTTAATGGTCACTTTTTGGGAAAAAGGCATTGGCCATCCAAAAATTCAACATTTCTCTTGAATCCATACATCAATTTTTCAAATGGTGATTATTATTAAATTTGGTACAAATATTTTTCAAGGAACATTCTCATGGAAAAAGGTGTGTGCCACTCAAAAATTCATGATGGTGACCATTTTCAAGATGGCTACCATTTCTGTCTGAGCTCAAATGAATGTGATAAGGAAGGTTTTGTTTAATAGAATGAACGTCATTACACAACCAGGGCACACTGGTTACTTCACTGCTGTGGAACTCAGCATGGGGTTCAGTGTCAGCTGATCTAGTTTTACTTACATTGTAGTTCTTGTCTAGTAGTAATAGTATAGCTAAGTTTAGTGTCCCAAATGCTGTCTAACAGCCCCTCATCAACTAGCTAGTAGTGGTGCAACGGATCGTCATTGATCCGTGATCCGTTCGGATCAATATCTTCGGTTCGGGACACACGTGATCCGCGGATTGATTACTGAAATAAAAAGGTTTTGCGCATGTTCAGTCCGCTCACAGCATGGTCATGGCAAGCGAAGGAACGGAGGAGCTTGTACGTCCCGCGTCATTTAAATCCCCTGTATGGGAGAATTTTGGCTTCCTTGTTAAATATAATGAAGGAAAGAGGTTAGTGGATAAAACCGTAACAGTGTGTATACGGGACATAGCCTACTAAAAGGCTTAATGTGAAAAAACTTAACGTGGTTAACAATGGTCAATCATCACCAAATTTCTCATGGCCATTTCTTGTTATGAACACTTAAGCCTGTCAAAATAACTCACCGAAATCCAACGATTATATAATTAGAAGACGATTATATAATTTCACCTTAAAGTTTTCTTCTTCATTGGCTCCTATGGCGAGGAAAAGGCTTAAGGTGATTTAATGTACCTAAACAACGATTAATATTAACCAAATTTCTCTCTCATATTGCTCATCATAACCACTGAAAATTATACAAACAACTAACCCAAATTCCAATTATTTTATATATTTTTTATTTTGCTGATCCGAAAAATGATCCGATCCGTGACTCTGATCCGAAAACCGATCCGATCCGTGAGTTTCATGATCCGTTGCACCCCTACTAGCTAGTAATAGATATAGTTTGATAGCCGCACCTGAATTGACAGGTTGTGCCAGCGCGGGAGAGCCGAGCCAAGGGTAAGTGGGCAGTACATGACTTGTTCATGTATGCTTACCTGGAAGGTGTACAGATCACACAGGATTTAAATGGCACTGGATGAATGATCGGGCTAGGTGTAGGTGTCCCAAACCGAAAATGTCTATGATTGAGGTGGTAAAAGGATAACCCCTCGGCTTTAATCAGACAACAGACCCCCAAAATGGCAAATGAAAATCCCATGTCAGCCAAGACGCCAAATGATTAAATGAAATGGTGTCTGTCAGACACAAAGGAGCATCTCCAATCACCACCTACCCATCATGTTTCTCAACATGATGGCTATAAAATAATTGCCACCAACATTCCACTCTTTCACAAGATCAACAAAATGCCTATGACCCTGGAATGACTGGATGAAGGTGGTGGTATATAAGCTACTTTGAAAAAGGAACCAACCGAAGTATCACTACAATTGTTGAATTCGGTTCAACAACACAAAGTTACTTTGTGCCCAGAAGCAACAACCCGATGCTCAATGTAGTGAGACAGAGGCCAAACAAAGCATTGCTGATTCCATACTTCTTTGCGAACAACAACACCAACTATTTACTACTTCCCATTCACATCAGGAACATGTTATCTCTGGAAAAAACACACCCAGAACTGGCTCAGGAGTGGCAAATTCATTGTCCACAAAATGCATCGCAATTTCTCTGCACTTGCCCTTAATTAAGCCCATGAGCAAGCAAATGCTATCATCAAGGCCGATGGTGGAGCTATTGGTCTCACAGAAAATCCATCTGCCCTGAGGAGATGGATGGTCGCTAGCCCTGAGGTTAGCCATCTAGTGTCACTATATGAAACTGAAGTACAAACCAAAGAAGCACAAGTGCAAACAGTCCACCATGAGCAAACTCCTCAAGCTCAAAAGACATTCCTGGAGATGGTCAAGAAACTGTCTGTCTGCAAGACCTAGGCAATCCATTTGAAGAAGAGAGTCGTGATCTGTATTCTATAGACACAAGAGATATTGTGAATCCCAGCTCTGCTAAACTCCAACAGAAACCTTAAGAAGGGACAGACAAAAGCCCAGGACTTTGCACAAGGTCTGTAAGAGAACCCAACCACTTTTTATGATCCAATCAAGAAAAAAAGATTTGACTTCTTCAACCAAGAAACCCCTACTGTTGAGCCATCAAAGCAGAAGTTGGTGAAGGAAGATTGCCAACTATTATCCAAACTCTTTATCTCCTGTCAGAGCAGAGAATGTGACCTGCATGAGTTCTTCCAACATGAGAATAACCCCTACCCTGCTGCACTGAGAGATGGTGGAAAACGTTATGCTTGCTGGCCTCCATCCTTGAAACCTACATCACATCCCAGAAAAAGAACCAGACACTGAAGTCATCATAGATGGTTCACCATGTAATGATGGTTATGTTAAGGCTTGGCAAGATCTTTGTTTAAATTATAGTTTCAGGAGTCAGGTTGCGGTTGATAATAGAATGTTTAAAATACTTCTTGTTCTGGAAACAGGGTCATCTCATAACAAGGCAATCAAGACATGTTGGAAAAAATGCCCCAAATAACAATTGGAACTGGTTTATATAGCCTTAGCATTGTTGTTTCCACCCCTCCTAGAAGAAGACCCTTATCTCCTCAGACTCTTGACTGTCTCATGTGAGCACATGTGCTGGTCACCTTAACTTCTGTCTAGCATCTAATCAAATGGCCTCCCTAGTTGTTATTCAAGAAACGCAGTAAATCTTATCTGTCTAGTGTCCTGTCAGTAAAATGTCCTGTTCTAGTAGTCTGAATGGCATCCACTATGTATTAGACCTGTGATGGAATTACAGTCTAACCTACAATAGATCATGTAGTTATAAGCAGTCTAATATATATCAGAGTTATAAGCTATAAGTCCTAAGCTATAAGCTACTGCTTATTATGATGTCATAAGAACAGTATGGGCCTTCTCTGTCCTACTCACTCTTGGCCTGGTTCCCTGTCTCAGTCACCTGTTGTCATAATGACCAACTACTCCTCTCCTAAAGGAAAGTCTTGTCTTTACCATAACAAACCTTTCTGTACTCATGGCTTAACCATGAGTCTTCTCCCTGTCTAACATATCCTAGAATCCTCCAACAGGCCTCAAACTATAGCTGTACAACTCTCTCATCTAGCAATACCATTCTAAACTGTTCAAACTATATAAAACATGATTATATAGAATCTACTTCTCATCAACCATTGGTTCATACACTACCACCAAAAAGATTGAAGACATTTGAGGACCATGCAGCTGTCACAAATCCTCTCAGATAATTAGAGACAAGCGCGAAGGTTTCAATAATGCAATCACTTTTATTCAATAAAGAAAATAATACTGCCACGTGGGGCAAGCGTGTATAAATAAGAAAGAACTGGAGACACCGGAACAGGACACGTAACAGGATACATTGAACGACAAGAAACAAGACCAAACACTAAACCTAAATACACATACTAACGAAGACAATGTAAAACACCTGGACTTGGAAATTAACTACACCGTGATCTATTGGTTAACATGAAACATGTGACAAGACATGGGAGTGAGGGGTGGGAACATGTAATACACAACAGGGGCACAAGAGGGAGGCATATACCACCCATTGGGGAGGAACCTGAATTCCAAACACACACGGGGCAGTAACAATGAGGACACATGAGGAATAAATCTAACAAACTAAATCACAGTGTAAACACTGAAAGCAACAAGGGAGACATAACCACAAGAGACACTAAACAAAAGGAAGTCCATAAACAGCCAACTAGGGCTGGACGTTACAGCAGCACTGGATGTTCTACCCAGTATACATGCTTATGCCATGAAGTACAAGTGCATACTACCGAAATGATGGAAATCTTGGAAAAGGTCTCCATCTTAAATATTTTATTGGCCAGGCCACCCATTTTTTTTACATTTGAGATTACTACAGTGAAAAACAAAACTTTGAGATATTGCTGGACTGGTAAACAACAATGATTGTTATTTAGAACAACATAAATGTATTAAAAAAGTTGTGTGTGTATATGTCCCTTGACCAACACTCAGGACATGCATGTGTTTCACATTGATAACGTTGTTGTCATTGACTAAGGTAACGTTAAGGTTGGTAGCTGCAGACTCCTTATTAATGCTAGCAGTTCCACTCACATCAACCTTCAAGGTCTAAGGAGTTTTAGGTCCGCCTGGCACAAAGTTGATCTTTTGGCCTCTAGAAGGTTTATGATTGTGCTTTATGGTTTTTGACACAGCAGACCTATGGGTACAACATGGATGAATGGTCCCCGGGACTCCTGGACCAGTGTGCAAAGTTTGGAGGCCATACAAACAAGTCAACATTAAAATGCTGCAACGATTTCTTACTAAATTTCTATACGTTTTTGAAATCCCTGCTATTTTTTACATCCTGTCTGTAATGTGTTTAGTAAAAAAGCTACAGTCTAAAAAACATGACCGACTTTGAGGCGCTATAGCTCCGGCTGTGTTTAACCCACAGGGATGAGCCACCACACATTCTTTGCGTCTGATCTTCATCTTATCAACGGTACCAAGTACCATGTATATGCTATAATAATCGTGAATGTCGGGAGGCTGTGAAGGGTTTTAATTAACGTTAGTTTGAAGCTCATGTACCAGATGTTTCTGTTGGACTTGGACCTCTGTTGACGTGTCTGGCTCTGAAACACGCGTTCTTTTAGTACCTTTCTGAAGCCAGGCTTACATAACGACTTACAAAAAACAGACTTCTTTTTAGAGAAACCTTTTAGTTTCTTGGTTTTCAGCAGTGAAAAATCTGTTACGGTCAGGCGACAGCCGCAGGCATCAGACCAACATCAGACAGCTTTTTTCGAACTTGCGTCCGTGGAGAAGCGAACTTGTGATAGGGTGGGCTGACTGCTTGCCTTTACGCAATTCGTCAAGAGATCTGATGTCACGTAGTGCCCTCTGGGTAGTGTAGTGTATGTAACGTTAGGATCATTACCAATCTCTCTGACACAGACGCTTTCTCAGTCAGTGTGATTGAGTACCGGCTACCTGGTGGTACGCTAGAAAACGTGCAGGTACGCTTAAGAGTAAAATGTAGAAGTGCCGGTACTGCGTACCGGTGAGTACCGCCCCACTTCGAGCACTGATTTGAGCAATAATCAACAGGAACGGTGGACATCTTTTCTCGAAATTTTTCAGAGACAAACATCTTTTTCCATTAACATGTCCTTTAGAGTATTTGTATTTGAATTGCAATGGTGGCCATTTTGAATTTTTGACTGGCCAATGCCTTTTTCCAAAATAGTGGCCCTTAGAGAGTATCTATGCTTATATTCCAAAGTGAACAATTTGTTTTACTAATCTGCTGCACTATTTTACTCTACTGCAACTACTAGTAAATTATTTGCCATGTCGAAATATGATTTCTAACATAAACAGTCATTGTTTGGTTAGTGATGTTGGATTGCTATTATTTGGAACACAACTGTACCTTAGTTGTGCCGAGTTGTAATTTGAATTACTGTTGCCTGTCTATCAGCTTGAACTAGTCTGGCCATACGCCTCTGACCTCTTCCATCAAAAAGGCATTTTCGCTCAGAAAACTGCCACTCACAGGATATTTTACTGTGTTTCAGGCCATTCTCTGTTAACCGTCGAGATGGATGTGCATGAAAATCCCTGTAGATTATCACTTTCTGCCCATCTGGCACCAACAACTATGCCATGTTCAAAGTAATTTAAATTACATTTCTTTTCCATTCTGATGCGTTGTTTGAACTTCAGCAGATCATCTCAACTGGTAAGTGTGTAATTTTTGTTATTCAAACATTTTATTGTAAATGAATAAAATGTTTACATCCCTCATGAACATAGTGTTATTGTAAGCAATAACGCACAAGGATATGTGGAATATAGCCAATAGAATATAGTACCACTGAATATAGTTGATCTTAGCAACAATTGCAAAGACCTGTTCTCTAAAAAATAACTGTTTAGAAGGGCCATGGATGTATAACAGTCTGTAAAAAAGCAGAAAATGAGCATTACATGGAGAGACTATTCAGGCCCTACCCCAAAACACCAGCAGTCAATCCCTCCACTTCTAAAATAAGTTCTGTCTAAATTAAGTTTAGTCTTTTCCCATAGGCACCAACATGTAAAGTATGTTGTATATTGACTCAAAACAATGTGTACTTTATTTGACTGATACATGAGACAGCTTTTCAGCATGAAAAGTACTATTACAAAAAATATATATAATCACAGTAAGATGTCTTGTGTTTAGGGCAAAACTTCTGTGCAGAAGCAATTGGTGTGAAGTGCCAGAAAATGTGATATTGTTATGATACCAAAGACCTATTAAACAATACAATACCACACAGCAAGTATATTTAATCTCAGTGATGAGATCTGTTTGCCGCATCCCCTTACAGGGCTGGCTGGAAGTCTATTCAGTTGTTTAAGTCACATTCTGCATTTGTTCATCTAAACCAGGGTCCATCTTAACCAGCACATTGTGGTCCATCTTGAACAGGGTGCATTGTGGTCCATCTTGAACAGGGTGCATTGTGGTCCATCTTTAACAGGGTGCATTGTGGTCCATCTTTAACAGGGTGCACTGTGGTCCCTTTATGCTTCTTCAGTTCTTCCACATCCAGTGAATCCAGGCCTGTTTCAATCAATCATTTATTCTGGAACAAAGAGTAAAGTTACCTCAATATAGTATTTTTCTCATTCTATCCCTATTTGAGCCAAATACAAACTACCTTTGGGCCACACATACAGATGTCTCATCTAACTTTGAGGCACTCATACCATGTCAATGTATGTTACATTAAGTGAACATGTAATGGACTATACACCCAGGGACGGATTATGGCGATGATGTGCCCTGGGCACGGATGTCTCAAAGGCCCCCTTCACCAAATCTTTTGACAACAGTGTTGCACCTGTATGCCCCATCATACAGGATTAACAAGTGGCAATACATGGGGAGAGAATACACACAATATTCTGTACTTTCACACCACAAATTGGTTAATTTATATCTCACTAGTATCTATCAATATACTTTACAACATACCGTATATTAGCGCATAAAGTGCGCACCCAATTTTAATGCGCACCCATGTACATCGTCTTGTTTTGTGTAAACAAATATTTATCAGCATTGTGCGCACCCTTACAAAGCGTGCATCATTTTTGTAGAAAGGTGACAGTAATCTCCCCTACCCAGACCTCCATTGTGTTACAAATGTTAACAACCAACACAAATGTTAAACCCCCAACCCCCCACGTGGTGATTATATAAAACCAGCTATTGCCAAAGTGGAGTACCCACATTAATGTTAGTGCGTACACAAAAAACTCAATGTATATTCAAACTCGGCTATACAGTTTAAGTGATTTTTTTTCTTGTCTAAATTGCCCAGTCTCACTGGTGAAAAAAAACTAACTAGTGTTAGTCACTTAATTAAGAATGCGCCTATGCAAGTGGGATTAATCTGACGGTCTTATGACCGTTTAATACACACCGTAGGAAATCCCAATTGATAAATACCACTTGTTCCTTGTGTCAGTGTTGGTGCACAGTCTCTACAATTTGCCTATCAACACACCACTAAATACCTGCGGGAAACATAAGCTACAATGAGGTTCAATGACAGAAGGTGCCATGTACCTAATGTAAAATGATGAGTGCATGATTGTTACTCGCTTTACCAGTAAAAAGTAAAACTCAGCTAAAGATAAAAGTGTATTGCATTGAGAAATATGCTGTTCTTCAAACGAAAATGTTCAACAGTTATAGGCATCTATTAGTAATAGCGTAATAATTTAGCCTAAATAAATGCCACAATACCGGTATTTGTCCTGCTGAATACATTGTATTCCAACCTCATGCAACCCATTCTGGGTGCCATCTACCGTAGCTTCTGTAGAATACGGCAGGAAGAACGCCCTGGATAGTTCACGGGTGTACTGTAGAATACGGCAGGAGGAATGCCCCGGAACGAGCCAAAATCATGGTCAATATTCATCTTTCTTGACAGCAGCAACTGGTATATAAAGACAGTTGTCTCTAAAGTTTATAACAATTGATTTTCTAGCGAAAGGTGGATACTGCAGTTGTGCTTTCTGTCTTCAGTGAAAGCATGCAACCGATAGTTTATTAGTTCCTACGTAACGAATGATCATTGTTAGGGGCATATCCCTACCATGCACACTGCTGAGCTGTGTGGTACATGTAATGTATTGTGTTGCCGCTAGAGCGCACTTACATTGGTTTGGGCCAGATCCGTATAGAGTTTAGCCAACTCAAATCATGGGCGCCATATTGTAGACCAACGTCAGATGACTCTACAGAAGGGGTGTCAAACCGGTTCCACATAGGGCCTAGTGTATGCAGGTTTTTGCTTTTACCTTGTACCTGACTGATTGATTAGGTCACTAATTGGTTAGGATCTCCCCTCACCTGGCAGTCTAGATCTTAATTGGGCTCTGATTGAAAGGAAAGACCAAAAACCAGCATACACTAGGCCCTCTGTGGAACCGGTTTGACACCTGTGCTCTACAGTGTAACCCTATGGGGTAAATATGCTATCTTGAAATAAATCGCTTATTTTCACTACAAACAGGCACATACATGTTATTATCAACATTTGTCAATATGTAAAAGGCACTTACGGAAACATTCCAGTGCATATTTACCTTCTATATCGTAAATGGGCCTCTAAAAATGCTCATTGTAGTGAGTGACCAGTCGCCTAATAAGTCTCTGAGCAGTGTTTACATTTTCCTCTTAAGTCTCCCGAGTCCTGACTTAGCTAACCTTTCGTAGTTCCTCCATCGCAGAGGACAGGTTAAACTTCCTCGATGGTGAAAATTGTCACTGTAACTAGGGCTGCAATGTAATGTTAGAGTATTGTTATTAACAGACATCGATAAGCCCTTCCCATAGTGTAGCCTATAAAAACACATTGATTTCACATACAGCTCCCTCACTTTTTGCCTTTCTGGTTCAAGGGGGAACTTGTGAATTTGTTTTCCTACTTCCCGGTCTTTCATTGCAGCCAAACACGCAACAGTTGGGCATTTTTTCAGTTATTTATGTCATTTTATAAATAATTGATTAATTTTTCCACTATTCCCTGCACTATGTCAATAGGAATCAGCTGAATATTAGGCTCCAACATGGAGTCCACGAAACACGTGACAAATCGCATACGGGATAGCTCAGAACACTCAATTCCCTAGTTGGCCATACTCTCTCTATATATGACTCTGGGTTGGGCCAGTTCCTTTGTGTAAATCACCAGCAACACCGGTGCTCTGTGTTCTTCAGTAAAAAGCAGTTACTGTGCAGTCACACTCGCTGTATTTATTGTCTCCAGTATCTTACATGGTATC
Source organism: Umbra pygmaea (assembly GCA_016801145.1). Lineage (NCBI taxonomy): Eukaryota > Metazoa > Chordata > Actinopteri > Esociformes > Umbridae > Umbra > Umbra pygmaea. The sequence goes on along the minus strand of JACXGM010008628.1, from coordinate 16,364 downwards.
AGAAGTGTAGCATGGCTACCCCACAGTTTGAGCACCCGAAGATTGACTGGGAGGCTGCGGATTTAAATCAGGAATTTGACCATTTTGGGAGCCACGTCAGGTTTGTTTTTGATGGACCTCTATCCAAACTGACTGCTAAGCAGCAAGCCGGCTGGCTGGGTACGTGGATAGGTAGACAAGGCAGAGAAATTTACAAAACGCTCACCTGGGCTGAAGGTGAGAAAGAGGATCCCGGAAAAGTGCTACAAAAGTTTGAGAAATATATCAGGCAAGGAAGAACAAGAGGATAGCCCGCCATCGTTTCAAGCAGAGGAAACAAGACAATAAGTGAGAGCTTCGACCATTTCGTTAAAGATTTATGGCTAATGTTAATGGATTGCGCATATGCCGACCCTGGCGACAGGTTGATTGACGCGACTATCGCGGGCATGCGTGAAAAACGGGTACAAGAAAGACTACTGGACAAAGGAGAGGAATTAACGCAAGCTAAGGCCATTGAATCAATTGAAAATACTCAGAGATGATGTTACATCCTCTCAGGTGTCAGCTGTAGCAGAAAGTGCTCAGCATAAGCCCTCCACACAAAGCAGGAAAACTCGCTATCCAGCTTGCAAGTTCACTCAGTCAAAGCCCTCAGCTTTCTGTGCTAGCTGCGGTAAACACCCCGATCACAAATGGAACGAGGGCATGTGCCCAGCCAAGGGCTCAGTGTTCTCTTACTGCCACAGACCCAACCACTGGATGGCAGTGTGCCGTAAACGTGCTATCCACACACTGAATGTAGAGGCGCGGGAGGAGAGCGACGATGAAATACTAAACATTAGTCTAACAGACGTTGTGCTTCCGGCAGCTGCATTAACTGTGGACAAATGGACTGTGTATTTGATGATACTTTCACAAAGAGTCCAGTTCAAGATAGATACTGGTGCAAAGTGTAACACTTTGACTCTTGACAGCTACCAGCAACTCTTGCACACTGGTGAATTGAAGCGTTCTAACAAGCTGTTGCGCTCCTACTCTAATCATAAGCTCAAACCAATAGCTGTCGTACATTTATCAGTGCACTACATACAGTGTGCCACCGATACAGAGTTTGAAATTGTGGATATTGCACAGAAAAGTGTGCTTAGCAGAGCCACAGCTGAAGCATTAGGTTTGATAGCGAGCAGGGCCGTAGCTAGAGGATTCGGGGCCCCCTGAAAAAACATTAATATGAGCCCCTACCCATCATATACTGCACAACATATGAATATAGTTAGGAAATGGAAGACCACAGGCACAGTTCATTTAAGGCCAGAAATGGCAGGTCAAGTAAAATATTGGAGGCAAAGGCAAAGGATGGTGAGAACGGTCAAAAACAGCCCACAGACCACCTCCAAAGACCTACAACATCATGTTGCTGCACATGGTGTCACTGTGCATCGTTCAACAATTCAGCACACTTTCAACAATTCAGCACACTTTGCACAAGGAGAAGCTGTCAGGAGAGTGATGCGAAAGAAGCCTTTTCTGCACATACACCACAAACAGAGTCGCTTGAAGTATGCAAACGCACATTTGGAAAAGCCAGCTTAATTTTGGTAGAAGATGCTGTGGACTGATGAAACAAAGATGGAGTTATTTGGTGATAACAAGGAGCATTATGCATTGCAGCAAAAGAACAGAACGTTCCAAGACAAACACTTTCTACCCACAATACAATTTGGTGGAGGTTCCATCATGCTGTGGGGCTGTGTGGCCAGTGCCGGTACTGGGAATCTTGTTAAAGTTGAGGGTCGCATGGATTCCACTCAATATCAGCAGATACTTGAGAATAATGTAGAGGAATCATTCACAAAGTTGAAGTTACGCCGGGGCTGGATATTTCAACAAGACAATGACCCAAAACACTGCTCAAAATCTACTCTGGCATTTATGCAGAGGAACAAGTACAATGTTCTGGAATGGCCATCCCAGTCTGCAGACCTCCATATCATAAAAAATCTATGGGGTGATTTGAATCGGGCTGTCTATGCTCGGCAACCATCAAACCTAATTGAACTGGAGATGTTTTGCAAAGTGGAATGGTCCAAGATACCTTCATCCAGAATCCAGACACTAATTACAGGCTATAGGAAGTGCCTAGAGGCTGTTATTCCTTCTAAAGTAGGCTAAACTAATTATTGATATATTTCTTTTGGGGTGCCCAAATTTCTGCACCTATCTAATTTCATTTTGATGCATATTGCACATGTTCTGTTCATCCAATAAATCTACTTTCACTTGTTGAGTGTTAAAAACTCAAGCTGGTAAGATCTTTGTTGAAATGATGGTTTCAGGAGTCAGGTTGTGGTTGATAATAGAATGTTTAATAAGTACTTCTCGTTACGGAAACAGGGTCATCTCATAACAAGGAAATCAAGACGTGGTGTGAAAAAATGCCCCGAATGCTCTTATGGATCTGGCTTATATAGCCTTTGCATTGTTGTTCACATACCTTCTAGAAGGTTCTACTCAACTCGTGACTTGTCTCATGAGAGAACACGTGCAGGTCACCTCAACCTCTTATCTACGTAGGTTACTATCGTAAAGGCCACTGCTCCTAACCTTGAGTGTTCATACTACTTAGTGCACTCCTTTCTGAATAACTCAGTAACCCCTATCTGTCTAATGTCCTGTCAGTTAAATGTCCTGTTCTATTAGTCTGAATGGGATCTCCATGTATTAGACCTGTGACGGATTTACAGTCTAACCTACAATAGTTCATATAGTTGTAAGCAGTCTAATATATAACAGAGTTATAAGTTAAGTCCTAAGCCATAAGCTAAAGCTTATTCTGATGTTATAGTATACGGCTGTAAGGGCTCTCTCTGTCTTACGTCATCGTTGGCCTTGCTTCCTTCGTCTCCTCTCCTAAAGGAAAGTCTTGTCTTGACCCTGAACATTCTCCCTGTCTGTCTATATGTCCTAGAATGTTCCTAAAGGCCTCAAGTATAGCCATATAACTCTCATCTAGTAATACCATTCTAACCTGTTCAAACTGTATTTAAACATGATTATATAGAATATAATTCTCAACACACTACTGAAATATTACTGTTACCTTTAGTTATTTGATTGATCAAAATGAAATTGTTGATCCAAACACCAAATTATTTATGAATTGTTATAAACTTTTGCATACGACTGTATATAAATATTACAACTAATGAAAACCGACAAAAAACATTGTTAAATAATAAAACCTTTTTTAAAAAAGACCAGCTATATAATAGTTTCCCCATAACTCATAATTCAAAAAGTAAATGTTCAGAATTTGACAAGAATGCAGTCAAATGTAAATAAATAAATATAATGCAACCAGTAAAATGACTCATTGTCTTATTTTTTTAATAAAGACAATATATGGAACTGTGTTATATATCTTTATATAATGCTAATAAATGTATCCAGTGTTGTGCCTGAACACGTTCATTGAACGATAGTTCATGAACTCGTTCATATTTTGGGCGAACGTGAACTGAACGTAGGCTATTTTATTACTGCCTGATGAACGTTACTGTGAACTCGTTCATTCTGGTGTCTGTGAACGGAAAGCTTTTAACGAATTTATCGATTATCTCACAAACCATGCTAGCAACCAAAGCTTGGTACTTTTGGAAAGACGAAGATCAGCCGAAAAGAATGAGTGTTGGCTCATCCATGTGGGTTCATGAGAGCCTGAGCTATCGCGCCTCGACATTGGTCATGTTTTTTTTACTTTTGCCTATTTTACTAAACACATTAAAGACAAGAAGTAGGACGTGAAAATTACAAAATAGCAACTCTACAATGATGTAGCGGCACAATACCATCATGATACCAATATGGTTGGAAAGAGGGTGTTCCACTGATAAAATAATGGCCATGCAAAAAATGAGTAGTGGTTTGTCCATGTAGATTAATGACAGCTGGAGATATCGCGTCTCAAAGTTGGGTACTTTTCACTAACTATATTTTGGTAAACTAAAAACATTACAGACAGAAATCAGACAAAAAAATTACAAAATAACATTTCTGCAAGGAGGTAGGATATCACCCTGCACTAAAACAGGTTATGTTTTGAGGGGTTCTGGATAGCTGTTTTTTTTAATGTATAGGGAAATTGTAAATATATATGTAGGCTACTGTACTTTTAAAAAAGACTATTCAAGCAGCTCATTTTTCCTCATGTTTTAGTGAAGAATTGCAGCAAATGTGCCGAGTTCCAAAACAAACTACCAAGGTTGCCCCTAAAGCCAACTGAAACCCCAGAACTGCCATTTGAGCTAGTGGCCTCGGATATCTTTGAATTTGATGGCAAGCACTTCATTCTTCTTGTGGATTACTTTTCAAAATACATTGAAGTGGACGAGCTTAAAGAACAGAGAAGCCATACTGCCATTGAAAGACTGAAGTCACAGTTCTGTCGTCATGGGATTCCTACTGTCCTATGAACAGACAATAAGCCCCAGTATGGATCTGAGGAGTTCAGAGACTTTTGAGAAAGCTATGGCATATCACGTCTCACATTATCACCTCACACACCTCACTCAAATGGAGAGGCAGAGCACGCAGTGCAAACAGTGAAAAGACTTTGGAACAAAGCTCCAGACAGACATTTGGCTGGACTACAGTTGAGTTGAGTTCAGATTTGTGCCTGATTCAGAGCAGAGACAGGTTTGTGCAGATAAAGCCATAATGAGGAAGGTTACTGCCAGACAAATTAAACAGAAGTGAGCAGCTGCTAAAATGCCATTACAAAGCAGCAAACAGGTATGTGAAGCTGCTGGTGCCTCTGGAGTCCCGCAAACGTCAAGGTGTAGGATCCTCCAGAGGCTTACAGTTGTGCATAAACCTACTATTCGGCCACCCCTAACCAATGCTCACAAGCAGAAATGTTTGCAGTGTGCCCAGAAATACATGAAGACTAATTTTCAAACAGTCTTGTTTACTGATGAGTGCCATGCAACTCCATGGATGGAGTAGTGGATGGTTGGTGGATGGCCCACTGCAAGGCTGCGACATCAGCAAGGAAGTGGAGAAGTCATGTTTTGGGCCGGAATCATGGGGAGAGAGCTGGTAGGCCCCTTAGGGTCCCTGAAGGTGTAAAAATGACCTCTGCAAAGTATATCATTTATGACTGACCACTTTCTTCCATTATACAAAAAGATGAAACTTGCCTTCCGTAGCACAATCATCTTCATGCATGACAATGCACCATGTCATGCTGCAAAGAATACCTCTGTGTCATTGGCTACTATGGGCATAAAAAGGAGAGAAACTCATGGTGTGGCCCCCATCCTCCCCTGACCTCCACCCTATTGAGAACCTTTGGTTGGTGGATCTTAATTGGGGACACCGGGCTCGCATTACCGTTGGACTGGAGGAAACAGAACAGTATAACACAATGGGTTTGATGCGCTATCCATTCACTCTGGTCCCAAACATAATGCGAGCCTGGCGTCCCCAATTAAGATCCACCAACCGCGGCTGGGCCTGAAGCAAAAACCTATGAGGGTGGGAGGCAGTTTGCATCAAAACAGCAGTTCTGGGAGGCTATTCTGACATCCTGCAGAGAAATTCAAGCAGAAACTCTCCATAAACTCACAAGTTCAATGGATGCAAGAATGAAAGAATGGATCCTTGATGTCAAGCAAGGAGTCGTATGTTAACATGTAAATTGCCCTTTTAATATGTGTTTGATTGAAATTTGCCAGCAGCATAGAGCCCTGTATTCCACTGCTGGTTTCTTTCTAAAGCTAAGCAGGGTCAGGCCTGGTTAGTCCCTGGATGGGAGACCAGTGCTGCTGGAAGTGTTGTTGGAGGGCCAGTAGGGGACACTCTTCCCTCTGGTGTAAAGATCAATCCCAATGCCCCAGGGCAGTGATGGGGACATCTGCCCTGCGTAAGGTGCAGTCTTTCGGATGAGACGTTAAAACGGGTGTCTCTGTGGTCACTAAAGATCCCATGGCACTATTCGTAAGAGTAGGGGTGTTAACCTAGCCTGGAAAAATCCAGACCCAAATCCTGAACAATTTAGGGTCTGGGATCGAGTTATGTAAATGACTCAACTCGAGGGATGGCACCAAGCGTGCATTTGAAAATCTCACTGTACGCAATTGGATAACACTACGACCAATCACCAGTGGGTTTTCACTAACCCTATGGCGGAGCTAACTGGTAGATTAAACCCTTGCCGTATCCGGTCTGCAAAAGAGCAAAAACGTCGTTCTTAAAAAGTAACCATTCGAGCGCCGTCTTCTGTTCCACTTTTAGACAAAAAGAGTCTAACTCGTTCATTGTAGTGGCCAAAGCAGTTTCAAACAACTGGTGTAGATCCATAGCGATCTTACAATGTTTACTAATGACTTGAGGTCGCACTCGCAGAGCTGTCGTCATCTGTTTAACACGCCTCTGGCCCGCCTATATTAGATACACCAATGTGATTGGTGCTGCTCGGCTACAAGGGCATAGTCAATGAGCAGCATTACGCGGTGCCAGAGTAACTTGCTGAGCAAATTCAAATTGTGCTCTCGTGAGAACTCTGGATTTCCAGGGTAGTGTTAACCCTGGTGTCCTGGACAAATTTCCAATCTGGCCCTCATACCATCATGGCAACCTAATCATCCCTATCTCTCAATTGGCTCATTCATTCCCCTCTCCTCCTACTCGCCCTCCCTTCCCCCAGACCGTTTCTGCAAATAAGAAAGTGTTCTCAGTCAACTTGCCTGGTAAAATAATGGTTAAACAACAAAAACTAAGATCAGCTTTTGATTTCAGTAAATGACAATTTTCAGTTCTTTAAAACCTATAAAATGTTTTGAAACTTTGTTGTGCATAGTAATTTGGAACAGTGCATTTTGAGTGTTTTCTTTTTGAAAAAAATACTGTTTATTGGGCGGTTTGTTCAATGAAATTCAACTTACACCTTAACGCCTAATGGTTGGTAACTTAAATTATACTATCATTTGCATCGACTATTTAGGAAAATCTGTGTAAAATACAATTTGCATAATAATTTGGAACACTGTGTGAACACACAGATAATGGCACTAGACTGTTTAAAATGCTATATGTGGAAAACACAGCCAGATTATTCTGTACAATATGTGATCACAACATTTAGTAGATAATGTATACTAACAGACATCAGATTTTTTAGATATTATTGTATTCAAACATGCATCACATTTTTGAAAGAAACAAAAAATTAAAAATCAGTTTTAAAAATTGTACCCGAACGCGGTTGTGTACTCCATGCTCCAGGAAATAATACTGCTGTTTTCCAGGGACTTCGTAACTGAACCCCTATTGTAATGGATAAGGCGCTCACCTTCCATGCAAAGATTGTTAGTTCAAAACCAGAGTAGGAATGAATTTCACATATTTTAATGTTTAAAAAGTTTACATTATTCTTCTACACCTTACACTGACAAAAGGTTTTTGCCAAACTCCCTAAATAAATCAGTTCACTCCCTGCACTTTCAGCTGACTGAAAGCTTATCTTTAAATTTGTTTCAGTCAGCCGAACAAAAGCATATTATAAATTTGTTTGTTCACCTGACCGAAAAACATTATTAAATGTTTGCAATGATCTTGAATGTGCAGAGTTTTACGTTTTAAAACAATCCTGACTACTCAAAAGTCACAATGGATTTGTCTAACTCATGACTTTAGAAGCTGATCCATGAAAGTAATTTCTTCCACGGAATCCAACACAGCACAGTGGTGTAACGGGTTAATGAATCGCTTACCCGGGATTTCCACTAACTGCGGAACGGCTGCAGATCGGCTCCGCTGCGTGTCGGCTCCGTGCTCCGCCATAATTCAATACCCACCAGGTCCGTATTGGTTGCGGAACGGCTGACAGTGACTATACGAGGACCCTCGCAAATTCACGTATGGTTGCGCGATATAACAGGATATATACTGTACTGAATTGCTGCGGAGCTCTCCGGCATCCGGCAGAAATAGAAGCTCTGCGTATCTGCTCCGCAGGGCTGCGGATCGCCGGAGCTGGGACGGAGTCGGAACGCAGCCGTTCCGCAGTCAGTGAAAATACAAACATTGACTTTAATGGAAACCTATTGACTCCGCCGCCGTTCC
>JACXGM010008627.1:13192-28659 GCA_016801145.1 Umbra pygmaea | reverse complement strand
GTTCGTGGGAGGGTCATGGGGAAAGTGGGAGTTCCACGCAAAAAGGTGGGAGGATACGGTAAAGTGCGCCTAATTATATATTCCGTGGTATTTACAAAGACTGCCAGTAAGAGCGCGCCTCTATTCTGCGGGGGGAATTTACCGCCTCTTAAAAGCAGGTGTAAACCAGCAAGCGCATTTCCCTGTGTGTTCAAATATAACCTACGTCAATGGCAGAAGTGACAGCAACAACTTCCAAACATAGCATCAAATAGACTTGGCTCAAAAAAGACATATGCCTCCATCTGTTCCATTTTTGATAAGCAATTTGCGAGTATTGACCTAGCTATATAACACTCTTTAATTACTTAACCACATCGGTTGACTTTACATATTAAAGATATAGGCTGAACATATATGCCAAACAACGCCAACTGAACAGTATTACAAACTACACATACCTTCATTCTCATTCACCTATTCAGTAGTAGTTAGCGTGCCTATTTCTGGTGGACCTGAACCGGTTCTCCTCGATTGTGCCCGGTTGTACGCAACCTTCTCTTTTGTTCTTGCCACCGTTTTTTTACCTCCTCCACTTCTCTCCGTGTAGATGATAATGAGTTTATATAACTTGTTAAGGCAATCCAAATATATTGTTTTCTGACGGTGTGGATGTTCTGCCCTGTAATATGTTCAGGTTTGCTGTTACTTCATGCACTAAGATTTTAATGTCTTCTTCAATAAATTTAAGCTTGCTGCTTTCTTTTTCCATAGGGAGATCCATGATAGATACATACGGGCCCATTGTTTGCTCTTTAAGAGGCGCGCTAATAGAGGGCGGAGTATGCGCTGATTGCGTAATGGGTATCGGGTTTGATAAATACTACGCTAAATGTGGAAGCATAGCGTGCGCAATTACCGAACTCGCATAAACAGACGCAGCGCAAACTGCGCTTGTGTTAGTAAATCAGGCCCTGAGTTTCAAAACATTTTATGCGTTGTAAAAAACTGAAAATGATCATTTGTTGAATTTGCAGCATCAGTAAATCAAATCCTATTTCAATTAACCACAGATTAACAGGGCAAGTTACATGTTAACATAGGACCTCTTCTTTGATATCACCTTCACAATTCTTGCATTCATTGAACTTGTGAGTTTCTGCTTGAGTTTTTTGTAGGATGTCAGAATAGCATCCCAGAGCTGCTGTTTTGATGCAAACTGCCTCCCACCCTCATAGATCTTTTGCTTGAGAATGCTCCAAAGGTTCTAAATAGGATTGAGGTCAGGGGAGGATGGGGGCCACATCATGAGTTTTTCTCCTTTTATGCCCATAGCAGCCAATGACACAGAGGTATTATTTTGCTACAGAAGGCACAGTTCTTTTTGTAAGAAAGTACAGAAACTCTAGATACTTTGCCAAGGTCATTTTCACACCTTCAGTGACCCTAAAGGCACCAGAGAGCACCAGATCTCTCCCCATGATTCCGGCCCAAAACATGACTCTGCCACCTCCTTGCTGAAGTCACAGCCTTATTGGGACATCGTGGCCATCCATTAACCATCCACTACTCCATCCATCTGGACCATCCAGGGTTGTACAGCACTCGTCCGTAACCAAAACTGTTTGAAAATTAGTCTTCATGTATTTCTGGGCCCACAGCAACCATTTCTGCTTGTGATGATTAGTTAGATCCTCTGGACGATCCTACACCTTGAGTTTCGCGGGACTCCGGAGGCACCAGCAGGTTCAAATACCTGTTTGCAGCTTTGTAATGGCATTTTAGCAGCTACTCTCTTAATCCAATGAATTTGTCTGGCAGTAACCTTCCACATTATGTGTCTGAGATTGATTTCCGTGATCCAAAGAGCCTGAAGACATAATACCATCCATGAGTTTGATTGAAAAACAAAATATTTAATGTTTAAGACACTTATTTCCAAGTCTCTGTTAAAATAATAAACAGACTTTCTGTAAAATAATCTGGATCGAACCCAGAACCTTCTTGCTGTGAGGCCACAGTGCTATCCACTGTGCTGGCTAGGAAAAACTCTTCAGTGATTTTCTTCCCAGAAAGAAACCTAGAGAGGATCCAGACCCAGTGGGGTGGCCATTCCTCTTCTGGCTGGAAGGATTGAGTGCAGGTTTGTAAGGTTTGAGTGCATGTCCAAATAATTACAAGTTGTTTATCAGTACACATTAGGGTCCTGTGATTAGTCCTGGGGCATGATCTGAGAGTTCAGATCTTCATGTGGGCAGTGTACAGTTGCTATATTAACCCTAACCTTAACCTCAATAACCTAGCATTTATGCCTGATCTTAACATTCCAGTACCGTAAATTGTAACAGATTGGTCTATTCTTAGCAATGTTTCCATGGCCATTCATTTTGTATGGAAGTTTACATTTAAATGGCCAAATAAGTCTGTCTACGTAATGCGGGGACATTCCATTACGTATGGTTACTCACATATTACAATGAGAACACGTTCAACACATGGAACAATGAATTACGCAGGAATTGGCAAGCAGAAAAGTTTATATACCGTATTTTCTCAAATAAAAACCAGGGCCTTTATTTACCTCTACTGCAGTAAGTAACCAGCTTTTATTTGAAGCAGGCTTTTGTTAGAGGCAGGCCTTTTTCTAATTCTCTCTGTTTGATAAGTATAATTCGCTGTATTTTAGTGTCAATCCTTGTTCCAGTTTGCTCTTTTATTGCTGCATTATGTTGTTAACACAATCTCAACACTTCTTGAAACCGTTCCAATAAGTTGTTGAAAATTCAGTCGCTTGCACTGAATGGGAGCCGTGTTACTTCCAATGTAGTTACTGCCATCTACCTGTACATTACTAGAAACTACACCAGGCTGAGTAAAACAAACAGCCACATTGACTGAAATACAGATAAAACAGTAATACTGAGCGATACTCATTCCTGCTCCCGCGAGCCGCCATTCCGTACATTTTTCGTCCAAGTCCAGTTGCGACTACCCTGAGTTAGCGTTTAAAGAGCAACTTGTAGGTTATTTAAACAGCAACTTGCAGGTTGGACACCTCAATATAGAATAGTGTACAGTAATAAAAAACAACTCGATTGGAGAGATAGATGACTGCCCAAAACGATATTTATAGATAAAATTGTAATTAACAATAACATCTGCATCTATAAATCACAGATCGGAAGTGACGTAACGCAAGGTAGTCTGTCAAATTCATGCTCAAATTACGGATGAAAACAAAAGTGAAACAAAGCTGCTACAATTATTGCTACTGTAAAACTTTCTCTATATCTCACGCTGTCTCTCACCACTGCTCTAACTACATCGACAAACGCAATGAGAGAGCAAAGCGCAGCTCGTATCTGCCTCTGCCTACGTCACATGACGCGTTGCTAGCCGGGCGGAGCCTGGCTTATTATGGGCACATTTTCATCAAAATCCGGCTTTATGTTTTGTGTAACATAGAAATTCTTACATATGTGATTTTTAAAAGACCCCTTCCAACAACATTAACTATTAATTCAGTTATCAATTTAACCTGCAAGTTGCTCTTTAAGGCCGGCCTTTATTTGTTCATGTTGGCCAGGCCCCCGGCCACTATCAGAGGCCTGGCATTTAATTTACTACCGGTTTTTATTTGAGGAAATACGGTACACTGACACTGATAAGGACAGACAACGAGAACAAGAACCGGAGGTCAAAAATATGAAGATGAATATATGGAATGGTGATTTCCTGTAATGACCACATGGAGGTGCAGCCCCCAAATCACTTAAAAAAAAAAAAAGAGATTACATCTGGAATCCCCCATCTTCCAATGGGACACCTGGAGGTTGCTGACCTTAGGGACCTCCTGACACCGGCAGGTGCCAGACTGGCAGCTGAGCCAGTGGTAGCTGAAGGAGGCGTAGCTGCTTGGGCCAGACCGGCAATGCCTCGTCAGGAGGCTGCCCCGGTGGAAGGTGACCCTGCTGGTGGTCTGGCGTGGACAGATCTGGTTAACTCTTCTGTGGTCTGGGATCTATCTGCCACCTGGCAGTCTTTGGACCCGCTTATGGCCCGTCGGGACTACAGCCGTCAGCGTAGCTAGAGAGACAGCTGTTTTCCACCCTGGAAGTTGCACTGCACCCTGCTTCTGGGAAAAGTCGGGATCCGTTCTTTAATTTCTGGAGCGGCACATGGGGCATGAACCAGCCCCCCTAGAAACCCTCCGAAAAATTACTCTAAGAGACCAGGATAATTTTTAACAGCCCCACGTGGCTCTTCAGATGGGTGCCATTGGCTGGGCAGGTGGTCTGCTTTAAACTACGTCACGGCAGTCAGTGTTTTGTGTTTGCCTATGGTTTTGCCTGACTAAATGCTTCTGTGTTGGATAAGCAGTGCAAAAAGAATCGGACGGAGTCCAAGGAGTTGCGGAGCTGCCGACAAGGCAGGATTAGCAGGAATTGGACAAGACCAATTGGAACAGGAGAAGAATTGGGAAAAAAACTGTATTATTCAGTTGTATAACTCTTGGCTAGTGATTCTAGAGTTCCCTATGGACACTATGGTCTGTTGTACCAAGTCACTATAGCGATTCAACTGGACTTTAAGCATATCACAATTTCATTCTGTGATGTTCTGTTTACATGTACATTCCTGTATATACTAGGTTTGATCCCTTGCCTCCGTTCTTTTTTATCCTATTTTTACTTAAAGTACTGTATATACACTCACCTAAAGGATTATTAGGAACACCATACTAATACTGTTTTTTGACGCCGTTTTGCCTTCAGAACTGCCAAAATTTTACGTGGCATTGATTCAACAAGGTGCTAAAAAGTATTCTTTAGAAATTTTGGCCCATATTGATCGGATAGCACCTTGCAGTTGATGGAGATTTGTGGGATGCACATCCAGTGCACGAAGCTCCCGTTCCACCACATCCCAAAGATGCTCGATTGGGTTGAAATCTGGTGACTGTGGGGGCCATTTTAGTACAGTGAACTCATTGTCATGTTTAAGAAACCAATTTGAAATGATTTGAGCTTTGTGACATGGTGCATTATCCTGCTGGAAGTAGCCGTCAGAGGATGGGTACAGGGTGGCTATAAAGGGATGGACATGGTCAGAAACAATGTTCAGGTAGGCCGTGGCATTTAAACGATGTGCAATTGGCAATAAGGGGCCTAAAGTGTGCCAAGAAAACATCCCCCAAACCATTACACCACCACCACCAGCCTGCACAGTGGTAACAAAGCATGATGGATCCATGTTCTCATTCTGTTTACGCCAAATTCTGACTTTACCATCTGAATGTCTCAACAGAAATCGAGACTCATCAGACCAGGCAACATTTTTCCAGTCTTCAACTGTCCAATTTTGGTGTGCTCTTGCAAATTTTAGCCCTTTTTTCCTATTTGTAGTAGAGATTAGTGGTACCCGGTGGGGTCTTCTACGGTTGTAGCCCATCCGTGTCAAGGTTGTGCATGTTGTGGCTTCACAAATGCTTTGCTGCATACCTCGGTTGTAACGAGTGGTTATTTCAGTCAACGTTGCCCTTCTATCAGCTGGAAGCAGTCGGCCCATTCTCCTCTGACCTCTAGCACCAACAAGGCATTTTTCGCCCACAGGACTGCCGCATACTGGATGTTTTTCCCTTTTCACACCATTCTTTGTAAACCCCAGAAATGGTTGTGCATGAAAATCCCAGTAACTGAGCAGATTGTGAAATACTCAGGCCGGTCCGTCTGGCACCAACAACCATGCCACGCTCACAATTACTTAAATCACCTTTCTTTCCCATTCTGACATTCAGTTTGGAGTTCAGGAGATTGTCTTGACCAGGACCACACCCCTAAATGCATTAAAGCAACTGCCATGTGATTTGTTGAGTAGATCATTGCATTAAGGAGAAATTGAAATTAAACGGGTGTTCCTAATAATCCTTTAGGTGAGTGTACATTGTGTTTGGTTTTTGCACCCTTTATTAATACTACATTGCTGGACCTAAGTAGTCAAAATATATTTAGTGTTACTTAACCTAACATGTTTATTTGTCAATTCAAATAATCAGTTAGTAGGTATTTTAAAAAGGAGCAAAGTAGTTAAATTTACATAGTATGTTGCCTTTTCCATAGTAGAACACAAGTAAATAATGTATTGTTGATTTTCTTAATGGTTCTTTCATTTGTGATGTGTGTGCCACACCAATGTAACAAATAAATGAAATAAAAAGGTCTCACGCTGAAATAGATATGCATTTACGGATAGAGTGTTAGCAAAATGAACAGATCTCACAGAATTCCTTAAAATTAACGCGGACCAAAATCGTGTTAACACGGATGAAGCGCAGGAAAGTCTGTGATGGGCACACAGAAGTGATGGCATGTTGATTTCACTGAATTCAGTGAGACCTTGCTGTTAACTCGATCTAAGCCTTACCCAAACCCAAACCCTTACCCTAAACTTAACCACTCAGAAACCTTGCTGTTAACTCCATGTAACATGTATTAGGTTGTAATGTATTGTTTGTAAACATGGTGACAGTGAGGAAAAAAATTATTAAAAAAGCACATTTGCAATACATCTGCATCACGCTGGAATAGAAAACAAAATACATGCAAAATGTCCACCTGGATTGGAACTCGCAATCTCTGGGATGTAAGTCACATGCTTATACGCCCATTGCAGTGACAGTATATGGTCCACCGTCACCATCCTGCCAACATGCAAAATCTACGCTATTTACACTCTGATACGTCATCATGCGATTCTGTGAAGCTGCCACGGATTTAGAAGTTAAGGGTCCGTGTTTTTTCACAGAATTTTCCGTCCTTTTGTGAAATTGCCACAGATTTTGCATTTTACAGAATTCTGTGAGATCACGTTGCAACCAGCCTAAAATAAAAAAAATGCATACATTTTAACAGTTGGAAGCATTCCAATTATTTTGAACTCATTGAAAAACAGGGGAGAAACAATTGTTTTCTGCAAGCTGTGTGTCGAGTGGGAGAATGTGGAAAGCCAAATGGTCCCTTTCACACTTCAAAATGGGGGGTTTTCATTTATGTTGTCTACAAAGAGTGTGGGGGTGTCATTTACAAGTGATGTTGTCTCCTGTTGTTCCAATAAACACGCGTTACATATGTGTATATTGTGACAGGAAACTCCTAATGTGCATAATCTTTGTTATGGCTGTTTTTCACTTGCTTTTTACATGTGTAAATTGTGTAAAGAAACATGCGGCACAAATACACATGCCCAGAATGCATGTATTTGTACCAGTAAACACACATTCAGAACTCTTGTAATATTGCCACGCAACAGACATTCTAAACTGTACACTGTAGACACAATGTTTGTAGTTCCGGCTTGCTCAAATTTTTCTCCAATAATCTCCAATATTTAAAGTAGCATTACTAGGATTCTTTTAACATTGCATACCATAAGCAGTCTGAAAATTCACCAAAGTTCTGCCTCTGCATTATAGCCACACCTGCCCACATCACCATGCCACACCCACAGCCCCACGTCCTCACATCCGCCCTGCTCAAAAACCCTAGCTACTTACAAAGCAGTAGAGCCACAAGAGATTTAAAGAGACTTTTGCGATTTAAAGACACTGGGGGCTGAGACCTTTTGAGATGTTATTTTGATATATATATATATATATATATTATATAATATATAATGTAATATATATATATGAGATAGATTTGAAACATGAAAAACTGTTATGCAAACTTTGATATTGAAATTATATTTTTGTGCAAAAAATAGGATGGTTTTAAACATATATATTAATAAACCCAGGCAAAGAAATTTGTTTAAAGAAAAGGAATATTTAATATAATGAATTTTCTATAATCCTGAATTACTGTCAAAAACACAATGTTGATCAATTTAGATGTATATTTGGGAAAATTTTACACTGTCTCATTAATAAGAACCTGATTTAAAAAGCACTCAAGAGGGAGAGAAAACCAAGAACCAACTTGCACAGCTCAGATGCTGTCAATGAAACATGTCCAGCGAAAACCAGCAATTAATTTTAACCTTCATTCATTAGGGTACATAGTGAAACTCAGCGCCCCAAAATATAACCTACTTTTGTAGGGTGATGTCCTACCTCATTGCAGACATATATTTTGTAATTTTCACTTCCCGCTTCTTGTCTGAAATCTAAAACAGATTCAATGAGAAGTACCCAACTTTGAGACTCAATATCTCAGAATCTGATTATCCCATTGGAACGAATCACCCCTCATTCTTTGGAGCAGACATATATGATTGTACTATATCATTAAATGAATTAAAACAATTTAAATATAATTATGGGTCACTTTAACTAATGTAGTGGAAAAAGTATCAGCAAATGAGGCTTTCAACAGATTTCTGCAATAGAATGATCAAAATTGTCACGAAATCGGTGTGTGTGGTGGTGGTGGAGAGAGAGAGAGAGAGAGAGAGAGAGAGAGAGAGAGAGAGAGAGAGGGGGGGGGGGGGGGGGGGGGGGGGGGGGGGGGGGAGATACAGGCAGGTAGATGATAGATGGTAACAATATTTAATGTGACTCTGCAACATGTTTCCAGACATACGATAATGGCTATCATAAGATACTTTAGTGACTAGCACAACTTCAGGGAGTACAATATAACTGTGCTCTTAACCGCGGCACAGAACGTGGGACGTACTTTCCCTGGCAACACGCACACTAAGATACACATCTCTCGATATACTACTTACTACGCAGAGTGGCGAGGGCACATATCAGTAGCTGCCATGCGAACAGTCTGGTAACTCACAGCGTCAGAATCAAACAATATCTCCACCAACAGAATATCAGTGACAATACAATAATGAATCGCGCCTTCCTCTCAGTCATCTCGACTGATATAGGGACCAATTTACCAGCTGGAAGTAATCTGATAATCAGAGGCAATCAGTCCCTACCAGTACCAGGTGAGCGAGGAAGGCGCTACACAGCACTCATAATGGAACACTCAATTCAATAAACTAAAACCACAGTACATAAGCACTGGCACTAATACAAACTAAGATATACACAATAAACTAAAACCACAGTACATAAGCACAGGCACTAATACAAACTAAGATATACACAATAAACTAAAACCACAGTACATAAGCACAGGCACTAATACAAACTAAGAAATACACAATAAACTAAAACCACAGTACATAAGCACTGGCACTAATACAAACTAAGATATACACAATAAACTAAAACCACAGTACATAAGCACAGGCACTAATACAAACTAAGATATAACTAAAACCACAGTACCTAAGCACTGGCACTAATACAAACTAAGATATACACAATAAACTAAAACCACAGTACATAAGCACAGGCACTAATACAAACTAAGATATAACTAAAACCACAGTACCTAAGCACTGGCACTAATACAAACTAAGATATACACAATAAACTAAAACCACAGTACATAAGCACTGGCACTAATACAAACTAAGATATACACAATAAATTGAAATATACAGAGTCCATCTCTCAGTTCAAATGGAACAGGAGTCCCACTCTGGGACAGATAAACTGTCCCTTGGACTGATAGACATACTCTTGACTACACTCTTGACACAGTTTTGCTGAGTGCTCCTATAGCTAAGCTTAACTCTGAATTTCATTGTCATACAACCATGCATAACTGAAACGAGGCACATGCTGTGAACGAAGCACTGGTCACCTCTGTGCTTGTTTATTTACACCATCCAAGCTCAGTGCCATCTGTATAATATCACCTTGTAAGACACCAGACATCTTCAAGTTCTCGTTTCATTTATTTGAAACAGGATAAACATGTACAGGATAAACAGATGTAAATGCATTTAGAGTGAAAATCTTGTGCCATGGTTCTTGTGCCACAGCTTCGCGTAACTCCTGCGCACGGTTATGCAAAGTCATTAGATGCAAAAAAGGGCATACAATTTTATTGGACTAGGATCAAAAAGACCAGAGGTTGAAGACCAACTTTAATGAAAAAAGCACTGTATGAATGTATAATTAGTAAATGGAAATTGCCTCGTGCTATGTTATTACCGCAAATCCTCCTTTTGTTGCTAACTTCCAGCTGTAGCTTGCCTGGTAGACAGCTACTGCTACATGAACTGTGTGTTAGAGTGACTAGTGCTAGAAATGCATTTTCTGCCTTTCTTCCTATGGTTTGTCATCTCCAACAATTTTGCCATCACTTTTCCATTATTTTTTTTTCAGTGAAGTAGAAGTAGCTTAATTGTCAGTTCGGCCCCACACACTAACCTGATCAGCGGATGCAGGTAACATGCAGAGACAATTGTGAAGGGGAAAAGTAAACGTGTTTAGTTACGAACAACACTAGCAAAATAAAACAGGCTATGTGGAGCCAAAAGTTCTGGATATGTGAAGGAGGGAGACATAAGCTGGAAGTCGATGGTTGTTGCTTGTTTTTAATATATATAAAGATAATCCAGGACACATACATGAATCACAGTTGCAGATGAACAGTAGAAGCGAGTGCACAACGGGTATACTTATAAAGCCTACAATGCTCTCACAGTGGCATAGACACTGAAAGCTAACATACAAGTAAAGAGGGTACGCATAATCTTACAAACTCCAACACCCAGTTGAAGTGAGTGCACAACGGATATACTTATATAGCTTCCTATGCTCTCACAGTGGTATAGACAGCTGACATACAAGTAAAGAGCGTACGCATAAACTTCCATACTCCAAAACACACTTTTCGCAACTTACATTTCATATTGTAGCTCCTGGACAACACTCCAACCCAGTGACAATATCTCATAATAGACAGATAATATTTACAGATAACAATGCCCGACACCTCTCTCTAGTTGGACCACTATAAATATACAGAGCAAGTTAACTGACTAATAGAACATGGCTGAACATAATGATTAATCATCAGATCTACAAGATACCAGCCTAACCTAACCTAAACCCTATCCTGGCAATGGCCAAACTAGAGAGAGGTGTCACATTCCTTAATGGGACATTACATGATATTCACAGAACTCAAAACTACAATGCAAAGCATTGGTACACCTAATTCCTGAAACAAACAATACTTTTAATGAGTCCATATCTCAGTCCGATGTTAACGCCAGCCCTCACTAGGCTGGACGTTACAATATTCACTGAATACTATAAGAAACACCAACAAACACACTACAACATAACAATGATTGACAGCTTACACCCAAACTAACAGGAACTTCAAAACACGTACTGATAGGATAATAGGCAGCTGAGTACTGATTAATCATGGTGATCTATTGGCTGGTCATTAACATGTGATAACAGTCAGGTGATTAAAAACTAAAACCTGACACAAAACATCAACGGGAAGAATCAAGTGCACCGCCTAATGTTTTTGAGGAGCGGGCGCCCATTTGACTTTACAATGAATTTGAGCAATCAGCTCCGCATAGACAGTAATCGGACCAGCTCATCTTGGTTTACGGGGTCAGCCATTTTCCACTGGTTAGCCAAAGGTTTAATATAGATCTTTATTACAACAGTAAAATTGCACAAGAATGCAAACAGACCCATGGCACACCGATCTGTCAAAACAATTAAATATTTTTACCAGTCCTCATACATTTATGATTAAATTACTCAAATGATCAATTTAATTAATTGTTTAGAGCATCACCTTGTGGACAAAATATTCAATATAACAAGTCTGCACCTGACATGATCACACAATCACTATCTTTGAAAGTTGATTTGTCAAACTTTCAAAATGGTAACTTGAATGATAAAACAGATCAAACAATTGATCAACAAATGTTTTAATACTTGGAAAGGATGCTCAATTAGGATTGATGATACTACCACTTAGAATCATAGGCCCAGCAAAAGGGCATTTAAAAATGAATTTGAATTTGTTACTTTCAATGCAAAGTAACTTAGTAAAGTACTTAATGATTTTTAAAAGTAACATTCCCCAACACTTATTGCCAATGGATATGGCCAGGCACTCCCTGATGCATTGTGTATAAAAGCAGCTTTTAGCCATTGGATATTTGCCATATACTATACCCCTCATGCATTATCACTCACATAATGTGCAGAAAATTACAGGTTTCTAAGGGCCTTGGTTGTGGATGACATGGGGCATGTACAGACGGGTGATAAATTTAAGGAAAAACATTAAGGGCCCTATTGTAACGATCTAAGCGCATGGCGTGAAGCGCATGGCGTGAAGCGCATGGCGCACGTGCACTTTGGGCTTGTCCAAATCCACTTTTGCTAGTTTGACATTGGATAAAAGGGTCCATGCGCCGGGCGCATGGTCTAAAAGGGTTGTACTAAGTGTCTTCCTTAATTTATGGGTGTGTTTTGGGCGTAACATGCAATAAACCAATCAGAGATTCATCTCCCATTTCCTTTAAACGTACAGTATGTAATTTTTGGCCGCTAGGGGACTTTCAATCAAAACAATAGCAAAAGATGTACTTGGATGACATCGGGAAGTAGCGTGGGATCATGGGTTTGGTTATTGTCATCAATGACAACCTTCCAATCTAGCGTCTCCAGCAGAAAACATTTTCACTGGCAAAGTAATGTTATGTTAAAAATATTACAACTTTATTCATGTTATGTTTGGGGGTTTGTCCCTTTCTCGTATTGCTATTATGACGGCAGATTTGCATTGTAATATGTTTATTTGTGATCTTTTCCATGTTCGTGTGCTGCTGCGCTTCCCTGTGTGTGCAACAAGCATATTGTGCACACACTGTGCATACGCCTAGGTGCGTTTGACTAATTTTCTCTTAAAATAACAAAGACGTGCTGCTCCATTGACTTTAGACCAGGTTTTTGTTGGTCAATGGCGCGATCACTTTCCGATGCCTCAAGATAGCAATACACCCAGAAATATCATGAACACACCTCCCTGTTAGACCAGCACGCCCATGGGCGCAAATATGGGCGTAGGTGCATTTGCTATTTAAACAGTGCGGGCACCTGACGGGAAATTGACAACTGCGTCAGTCTTAAACTAGCAAAGACACTTGCGTTTGGACTTTGCGCTGCATTGCGCCAGTTGCAAGATAGGGCCGTAAGTGTCTCAGTTAGGTATTGGGCCACCATAAGCCACCAGAACAGCTTCAATTCACCTTGACATGGATTCTACAAGTCTAAGGAAGGGATGGAAAAATATTCTTTCAAAAAAATTATTTCAATTGTTTTTTTCTTCATTTGGTGTTTTGATGATAGGGATTGAGAGCGCTTTTCAATCCAAAATCTCACATACTGTATGTGTTCAATTGGGTTGAAATCTGATGACTGCAAAGACCATAGACTATGATTCACACTCATCAAACCATTCAGAGACCCCTCGTTCCCTGGGATGCGGGCATTGTTATCCTGGAAGAGACCACTCTCATCAGGATAGATATGTTTCACCATGGGATAAAGATGATAACTCAGAATAACTTCGTAATTAATTGCATTGACACTTGCTTCTGAGGGGACAAGTGGACACAAGTCATGGCAGGATAATGCCCCAAACAACATCTGCATTGTTTATGTTCCTGAAAATCATATTGTGGTTTTTTATTACATTTGTCGCCCGTCTATATATAACAACGTTTTTTTTTTACCTGTTTCGACATGACAGCAAACATACAGGAATGTATCTTTGCTCAAAATGGGTTTGCTTTACTTATTGTAGATTGAAAACCTCATGTTTTACAGTGTATTTATGTCACTTTTCTCTCAACCTCTCTTTGTCTATGTTCTGATGAAGGCATGTTAGGTCCTGTAGGGTCAGCTTATTTAGGAACAGTTTGTTCACAAGAGTGTTTTACCCACTTATTTCTGAGCCATCCCTGACAAGCAGACATTCTGGTCTTGGTGGAAATGAAAAGAGAACTTTGGAGGCAACTTCCACCTTTGAACATTACAAAGTAGACACTGTATTGTAACTCCTCCTCCACATTCATTAGATTGGCTGAACAGTGCAGAAGAAAACTTCACTCTGCAGTTTTTTTTATACTTGCCGAGACCGGGATGTGGGAGATCTACAGTAAATTTCTGATGTTTTTTTATGATATTGCCTCCTAACTGACATATATTCACTGGCATTATAACCTCCTATAATAAACATTCATAATCTTTTATAAGCAGCCATAGCCTGCATAAAGTAAAACTACTGTGACAGTTTATTGAAGAGACAACAAGTGGTCATTGTGCCAATGATTTTATGTTTTCAGTAAACATTTGGAGAGGAGTTGACATTTTGTCAACAATCTAAGCCAGCCCCATCTGTTTTTCCCCCGGAGTTGCACATGCATCCGATTTGTTGCTAAACAACCATACTGTCTATAAGACAGCAGGAGAGCATTATGGGAGCGTTTGTCTCAGTGAAGTGTATTGATTGCCTCTGGTGTGCATGTTGGGATGTGGGTGTGTGCAAACGATAGTATTACTTCAGCAAATAGTACATCCAAGTCATTCTATGTAATTGTGCTGTTAATTTGTACATGGTGATAACAACAACGAGCCATGTATATAGTTGGTTTTAATTATCTTTATTGAAAGATGCACAAATTGGAAAGGAGTTAAAAGAGCATTGAGCTCTGTTTCAAAATATATTGTTACAATAAATTATATTATGTCCATGCAGAGTGCAATACACTCTCCTTCTCTGTCTCTCACACAAACACACCCACACACACGGCCCTTAGCTACACCCATCAGCCATAACATTATGACCAACTGCCGAATATTGTGTAGGTCCCCCTTTTGCCACCAACACAACAGCCCCATATGCAACAAACTGCGATGCACTGTGATCTGACAACTCTATGTCAGAACCAGCATTAACGTTTTCAACAATTTTTGCTACAGTAGCTCATCTGTTCGAACCACACAGGCCAGCCTTCGCTCCCCATGTGCATCAATGAGCCTTAGTCAAAAATTACTGTTGTCAGTTCACTGCTTTACCTTCCTTGGACCACTTTTAGTAGGTACTGCCCAATGCAGGCCAGGAAACCCCCACAAGATCTTTAGTTTTGGAGATACTCTTATCCAGTTGTCTAGCATCACAATTTGGCTCTTGTCAAAGTTCGTCAAATCCTTACGCTTGCTGGATAAGCTTCTAACTTATCAAATGTGAGGATAAAATTAAGATGAAGGAAAATGGGCAAGCATAAGGATTAGGGTGACTTTGAGAGTTGTCAGAACACACAGTGCATTATTGCTGTTTTTGGTGGACCTACACAATATTAGGCATGTGGCCATAATATTATGGCTAATAGGTCTATACATACAGCTTTCTCACATCCAACAGTTATTCAACAGAAATTCTAGACCACCTACTCTGTGTGTGTGTGAGTGTGTGTGTGTGTGTGTGTGTGTGTGTGTGTGTGTGTGTGTGTGTGTGTGTGTGTGTGTGTGTGTGTGTGTGTGTGTGTGTGTGTGTGTGTGTGTGTGTGTGTGTGTGTGTGTGTGT
>JACXGM010008627.1:0-13092 GCA_016801145.1 Umbra pygmaea | reverse complement strand
ACAATGACCTGCCTGTTGCATACCAACTACACACGTTGACACACAGAACCAATATATGATGGAAGGGCAGGCTGAGACTAGCAACAGCATGTGCGTTTTGATCCATTTCACCATGTAATAATGATTATTAATATTTATTGCATTTGTAAAGCACTTTTCATTATAGTAGAATAATGTCAAAGTGCATGAAGAAATGATGTACTTTGAAGAAGAGATGAGTTGTGATCTTAAAAAGGTAGGTATAAAGACTGAATACAGAACAAAAAGAGAAAATGAGTCAGTACTACAGATTGAAGATACAGTACACTGTAAAAAATTGCTGTAAATTTACAAGGGAATTCTACAGTAATGTACTGTTTTCTTGACATACAGAACATTACTGTAAAAAGAAAAGTGTTAAGGGTGTTACAGCACCTCCCTCTGCAATTGTTTGTAATTACAGTATTAAACTGGCACACCAGCTTAAGTAATCAAGGACTAGTTGATTAGTAGACAAGTTGAATCAGGTGTGCTAGCTCAAATACATGGACTGGCTGGTGGTACTAGAGGAGAGGTTAACACATGATCACAAATGTTTCCTTCACAGCAAATAACTAGTCTCATCTGGAATTGTTTGAAAACAGATTAATTTAGCTCTCAGCTTGTTAGTTTATTTAAGTTTACACTGTATAGATTCCTACACATGAAAGCTGCAAAAGCCTAATGCCTGATATTTTTGACATAGTTTTGAACATTGTTTCAAAACAAAACTCCTGTGGGTTGTAAGATACTGGACTATTTGTTGATCTATTGAGTATTTAAAGTAATTAAAACAAGTGATCAGTGCAGAAAGCAAATTATCCAGTGTTATTTCACACATTGTAATATTAGCCAATGCATATTTCCTAAAATCTTACATTGATGGAAAAATTGTTACCCTAATGAAATACTTAAAACATTTACGAATCAATATATACTGATCATATTTCCCAGCAGTCTCTACTGCAGGTACATTATTTTGTGCATTTGCCTTAATGTTTGTACATGTAGGGTACATCAATTACTTAGTTATTTCACTGCCATTAAATTTTAAGTGATTAGCATTAAAAGTAAGTGTAACAAGTTAATTTGACTTATTGCATCCATGATGACAAAACCGTTCCAGTTTAGATACAGTTTTGGTAGGAAAATATAATTGTGTGCAGGTGTCTGTGACTCTTCTGATTGCAGATATGAGTTGACAACTCTCATTTAGGAAAGTTCATACTCTGCTTTCATTCCAGCAAGTGAGAGTCCACTATTCTAGTGTACATTTGCTTGTAGTGCTGTTTTGTCCCAGGGTTTTGCTGCAAATCAGTGGCTGAAATGCAGCTTGCCTAACCAGAAAATAGGGAAAATAGGTGTATCTGTACAATCAAATCCAGTGTGTGAATGTATCATGATATCAAACTTAAAAACAGGACACTAATACAATGTTCTTCTTCGGGGTTAATAACTGCTTGCAACCAACTTAAGGTGTATATACCGCCACCAACTGCACTGGAGTGTGATGCTGGTCACTAATGTTTATTCTGTTTATACAGTTTAACCATATCAAATGGAACAACTGTCTATAACGGTTGGCCAAAAAACTGACTGAACACCACCCCCTCTATGAAACATCTTAATCCTTAATCATCTTAATTCCTTGCGCCTCAAAGCATTGTAGTCTGGAAGTAACATGTATTACTACTGCCAGATTTGTAGGGACCTTAGGTAATGACCAAAGTATCTTTTTTAGAACAACCTTTTCTGTTATGGGAGATCAAATTTTATATTTCAATGGATTTGTATATTAAATCACTGTCACTTAATTAGGCATTATATTAACAAATTAATATATCTATGTGAAGGCAAAAAAATTAAATAATCATTGTAAAATTAAAACCTGCAGTGGAGCATGCTGGGAATTATTATAATAAGTGGTGTGACTAACAGTGAGCCACATGAACCACACATTTAGACCAAAACTAAAGTGATACATTTCTCATGACTTTGCTTGATACATTTCTCATGACTTTACTCTCACTGATGATACTTTGTTATATTTTTAAGTTAACACGGGTGTGCATAACATTTTTATAGAGTGATTGTGATTTACAGAATAAAAACTCTGCTCCCAGTAAATTACTGTAAATGTAATAACATACAGTAATACATCGTTAAGCAATAAACAGTACCAATGCTGTAAATATACAGCGCTTTACTGGCAACTCTGCTGCCAGTAATATACTGTAAACATCAGAAAATACAGTAATAAGCTGTAACATAGAAACATATTGCCAATGCTGTAAATATACAGCACCTTACTGGCAACTCTGCTGCCAGTAATCTACTGTAAATATCAGAAAATACAGTAATGAGCTAGAAACACATTACCAATGCTGTAAATATACAGCATTTTACTGGCAACTCTGCTGCCAGTAATCTACTGTAAATGTCAGAAAATAAAGTAATGAGCTGTAAAATAGAAACACATTACCGATGCTGTAAATATACAGCACTTTACTGGCAATTCTGGAACATTGTGTGCCAACCATAATGGCAAAGCCCTTTATGTTTGGTGTTAGCCTCCATGGACTGTGGGATGTGCTTGCTTACTTTTGGTTTTACAAGTCATCCATGTGAATAGTTTTGTTCTAAATCTGGCTGAGACATGTTGCTAAGATAGTCTTTCAAACACAGACTTTTCTTTTAAAAAAACAAAATTGTAACAATTAATTACAGATGTTTGGAGAGGTATAATCTTTACAGAAAGAATCATAAATACACAGCACGTTATTGTCAACGGAGCTGCCTGTAATTTACTCTAGATTTCTAATAAATACAGTAGTGAGCTGTTGTCACAATTCCCTAGCATTAAGGTATAAACGAGACAGGTGTGAAGGAAATCCAATACTTATTTTCAATGCAAACAAAACAGCCACGAGGGGCTAATAGATACAAACAACAATCACTCAAAAGTCACACGGGAAAAGAACAGGGGATTATTTACCGACAGGGACAAGGTGGAAACACAAGGGCTAAATACAACCCCTAACTAGAGACAATGGGAAACACCTGGGGAACAATAATAACATTCAAGGCACATAAGGGACACTAGGGGGAACCAAACATAACAAAACACATAGGGAAGCAATCAAATCACTAGGACACACAGGACAGTAACTCAAAAGGAAACAAATAGTCTCTGCACAACCCATCCAGGGCTGGACATTACAGAGCCCCCCCCCTTAAGCCCACAACACCGGGGTGGGCAATACAGAGGGCCCGGGGTCAGGGGGAACAGAGGGCGGCCCGGCGGCCCGGCGTCAGGGGGAACAGAGGGCGGCCCGGCGTCAGGGGGAACAGAGGGCGGCCCGGGGTCAGGGGGAACAGCGGGCGGCCCGGGGTCAGGGGGGACAGAGGGAGGCCCGGGGTCAGGGGGAACAGAGGGCCCTGGCACAAGCAGGGGGTCTTGAAGCCCTGTCATGGGCAGGGTGGCTGGAACTTCCAGCGTCGGCTACGGGGGTCCGGACATCAGCGACGGAAACGGGGGTCCGGACGTCAGCGACGGGGGTCCGGATGCTTGCGTCAGCAACGGGGATCGGACGGCGGCATCAGCGACGGGGGTCCAGGCGGCGGCGTCAGCAACGGGGGTCCGGAGGACAGCGGCGTCAGCGACGGGGGTCCGGAGGACAGCGGTGTTAGTGATGGGGGTCCAGAGGAGAGCGGCGGCTGAGCAGGGGGTCCGTAGGAGAGCGGCGGCTGAGCAGGGGGTCCGGAGGACAGCGGCGGCTGAGCAGGGGTTCCGGACTCTTCCCAGGAGGTGTCATCGCCAAACCCTGGCGGCGGAGGTAGGAGTAGGACCTCCAGGTCCGTGGCCAGGAAGGGCTCAGGTGTGGGCGACGCAGAGCTGGTGGCCGGAGGCATTGGCGGTGGGGAGACTGCTGCCGGAACCCCGCATGCCATAATTATGTTGCAGGCCTGTATAGCAGAGTCCCCTCCCCCCACTGACCCAAGACAGAGCCACCTGCCCTTGAGCAAATCTATACATCTCTCCAGTGTGTTTGGTGTGCGTGTGCCAACTGTCAAACGTGCACTCTTGCTCATTTGGGGATTTGCAAGTGGTGTTATAAGGTACTCACCCTGGATTTGCACCAACTGCAGAACGGCTGTGGATTGGATCTGCTGCGTGTCGGCTCTGTGCTCCGCTGTCCTTCCATACCCACCAGGTCCGGATTTGTTGCGGAATGGCTGTGGCCATGACTGACAGCTGAAGTCATGAGGACCCATGAGATCTTGCAAATTTTCATGTATGATCACGAAATATAACAGGATATCGTTTCTATAAACAGAACCACAGCGACCATTTGTTTTCATCCAGAGGAGTAGAGAGGAAACAACTCTGTGCTGACCTGCTGATCTCCCTTTTTTGTGGGAATTATTGTGATTCAACTATGGGTAAGTACAATACTATTTTTACAATACTTAAAAATTATTTAATCAACTTATAAAATGCTAAATGTTTATTTTGGGTTCCTTTTTGAATTTATTGGGAAAGTAGTAGGCTGTGAAAATAAAGCGGTAACACTTTACAATAAGGGTACATTAATTAACATTAGTTAATGTAGAAATAAGCACTTACTAACAGTTAATAACCCTTAACTAAGGTGTAATTATCATTTACTAAGAATGTTGTTGTTAACTAAGGTAATAATAAATGCATTACTTTAACGCCAGTAAAATTAGAGGTACATTATGTATTTCTTTTTGTTGAATCTTAGCAAATCTTCTATTCAGAATTAATATGACGTGTCGCTTGAATTGTGGCAGCCATGTTACGCCCCCATCTTTGAAATACATTATCCAAAGAGGGACATACCTGGAAATTCAAGCTCTGCCTTTCGCACTTTTACACTCAGTGCCAATGTGACGAATGCCGCTGGAAGATAACTCACGACTGCTGGCAGATTTGAAAGCCTGTTGAAGATGAGGATCACGCCTATTCTCGAGGACATGTAATGGCAGTGCTGGCCCTAGCTTTACAGTAGGCAATAACCATTCACCTGCCAACATGAACTCTAATTTTCAGTTTCAAAATAATGGCACTCGTAATTCAGTACAATGATCATTCATTGCATAGGTAGTGTCCAAGATTATGTGTTGCTAAAATTAGTCTTTCGTTGGATAGAACAGATTCTAGTGAATGTTTTTCAAATGTAATTATGTTTTCACATGAGACACTATATTATATTAAATCAAATTGTTTGTACAACATATTTCTTACTGTTTTTAATAAAACATGTTAAATTATGCTGGCATAATAAAGGGAGGGGCTAGAACAGGTATTCAGTTGGTTGTCATATATAATTTCACCGCTAGATGGGAGCATCATTCTTATACAATGTAGCTTTAAGGTCCTCTAACAGAGCCAGATCTGTCATTTTTTCGACTTCAGGCCTGCCAAAGCGCTTGTTTAAATAGGTGACTAATAAACATTTCACCAATCACATTACACATTGATTAACCTAATATTGTATTTATATTTTCAGTATTTGTTTTAGGTCATATGCACGTTTTATAAATGAGCGCCATGGTGTTCATGTACATGCCTTTAGTTTGCTTCATTTTTAAATGTGATCCATCATGTGTTCCATCGTGGCGCGTGTCTTAACCATTTTGAAAGCTGCAAGAAATTCCATTTGTGCATCTTACGTACGCCTCCTCGAAAGCAGGGGAACAAATTCCTGCTGCTCAATCACACTCAGTGGACAGTGAAAAGGATGTGGGTTCGGGGTGCGCGTAAAGGACACAGAGACCAGAATACCATATAAAGGGTTTTATTAGCAATAGTATATATGTTAGGGAAAGGGGCTGGATGGAACCAAAGCAAAGAAAGTAATGTTCAAATCCCCACCTCTAACCTGTTCTAAACTAAAACAAATATATATATAACTAAACTAAACTGGCACACGGTCAAGGCACCCTAACCAAAATACAGGGGGTGGTTTGCCCAGATCTGGCCTAGTGTATATATACAGAGGACATTCCCTAAGGGAGGTGTATACCCATGGGTGGCTTTTTCTACACACTCCCCAATGCGTTCCCCTTCCCCTGGAGAAACAAAATAACAAATGTTACGGTACCACCAGGGGTCCTAGTAGCCATGTTTTGGAACCACTACCCAGGCAGAAGTGGTTTGCTCAACTATATTCTTCACCCATCTGCAACTAAACAAGGTGTGGGGAATTCACTAATTTTTACGTGATTTTTTTCAGCTTGTAGTTGATTCACTAAATAAACATTTAAACAAAAACATTGCATTCTTTAAATTAGTTTAATACTTATTTAAAATCCATTGCCTATAATAAGGTAATGGGGTCCTAATCATAGCAAATGACACTTTCTATTGTACAGAGAGTGATGCTCCCCTATCATAACCAAGCTACCTTGTCTACAGTCTGTTCAGACAAGTTTAAATCACACAATTAAGTTTGCTCCTCTGATTTTCAACACAAAAATAAATCACATGACTACCTAGCTGAATTACTAACTAATATTGTGCAGGCTGGGTAGCTTGTCTTTCTATGTGTTGAGATGTTTTGGCCACTAAATCTACACTTCGGCTGAGACTGTGTTGATAGCTGGCAAGCTGCACTTAGAGCAAAATAAAACATACCGTGTTCAGCAACCCCTCCCTTCACTTCCCCTGCCTATTAACCCCAGTGCCTAGTCTAACTCTTCCAGCGCTTGTTTACAGATTTCAAAATGAAAATAAAAAGTTTTCACATTTCGTCAATTTGTCCATAGCCTTTCAGTTTGTGCAAAGCAATGTTCTTTTTTTACAATGTGGCTGATGGAACATTAGATTTCTCTATTCTGTACCAATACTATCATGTTTTTTTTTCAATTAAGATATTAGATCTTAAACGCTTACCTTTGTGGTGGAAGTGACAGTAAACATTGTTGTTAAACAACTGTTGCTGACCATGTTCATCCCTTTATGACCACAGTGTACCCATCTTCTAATGGCTACTTCCAGCAG
This sequence comes from Umbra pygmaea, assembly GCA_016801145.1. Lineage (NCBI taxonomy): Eukaryota > Metazoa > Chordata > Actinopteri > Esociformes > Umbridae > Umbra > Umbra pygmaea. Next base: position 6,047 of record JACXGM010008627.1, on the reverse strand, counting down.
GACAATGCACCATGTTACAAAGATCACATTATCTCAAACTGGTTTCTTAAACATGACAATGAGTTTAAGGACAATTTCAGAGAAAAATAAAACATTTTAAATATATTAAATATTAGCACCCAGGCTTTGGCCAGAGCAGATCTACTGGAGGGGCATCCTGGGGGCACTGCCATTTCAGAAATATTTTAATGCAGTGGTGACATAGTCCAACACCAGAGTATGTGAGCCGAGTGGAGCATTTGGAAATCCCACTCCTCGCTCACTGAGCAGTTGTTGCGCTCCGCTCCACCACTCCACACTTTTTTCAACCGCTCAAGCCCGCACATCGCGGACATGAAAAATAACGACACTCCAAATTAACTCCAATAATGTTTTAAGTCATATTACAATATTAACAAAGCCCATCCATTGTGTGACCATGTATGTCGATCACTGAAATATTGAAACTAAATCGAGTTGAATTGTTATAACGTTGTTTAATTTCACATGACAGTGTGACCCTGTACATGAAAAAAACAAACAGTTAGGCCTACAGAAAACAGTGCAATCTCATTTTACAAATATACAGTAGGCACTATGTATTTTCTATATACATTGTGAACATAAAAAATATGGGCATTTAACGAAAATAGGCTTTAGCCTAATGTAATACAAAAAGAATCAACAAAATGATTTAATTGCTCATTTTATAACTCGGTCTAACCAGTATACGCACCTTGTTTCTTTCTGTTCGCATGTGCACACAGTATTCACTATTGTGCTTGCGTGAGATAGGCCTATATCTTTTCATATTCCATAAAGAGTCTTTAGTCGTGGCCACTATATGGGCATTCTGGGCTGCTCAAACATCGCTCTGCGCTCCGATAGCCTATAACTGCATCCGCTCCTCGCTCCGCTCCCACTCTGCACCGCTCACATACTTTGTCCAACACAGCAGAAATGTTGATCAAAACTAAATATGTTTTCCTTTATTAATAAATAAATACATTTATTAATATTAATTGTTATTTCATTAGAAAATTTCGTTTTTATGTTAATTTCCATATCATGCCACCACGTAGCAGATCTAACTTTACTCCACTTAATTTGGGAACGCACCGCGGGCAGGAGAGAGACATAGAGAGTTGCAGATTCCAGCTGGCTTGTCATAGTGTATCTCCTATTTAAAACATTTAAAAGGAAATCATGAAAGCAACAAAGACGAGGTTATAGGAGTTTGCGGTTATCGGTACCTTCTACTGACCATATTTAAACTCAGATTGGTGAGAGGGCTCATTAACATAGGCTACAATCAATGTGATTTGGAACATAGACAAGAATATAAAGACTAGTCTCCTACTTTGCCTTTGTAGAATGGAATTGTTGAGTCTTCAATAATTAATTTTCCAAGCATTTACATGAAACACGATATAAGGAGTTTACTGAAACGCATTCCATTCCGATAGCCAGTTGAGGAGGAATGACTGAATCTCAGTACTTACGTAGAAATATAACTAACTGCCTAGGGGACGGACACACTGTTAGTTCTATTCTTTTGGATTCCAACCAACAACTTGAAATAGGATATTTTTTTGCCACTCCATGGCCTGTGGTAGGAGGGGCATCAATGACCGCTAGGGGGGGCACGGCCCTCGAATGCCCCACCATAGCGCCGACGCTGACTTTGGCTACTAGCTAGAAATTATACACCACGATTTGAAACATTTACTACTAAGTCACAATATCGTCCCAGAGCTATAAGCCCTACAATGCTTCATTAGGTACAGATTTAGCCAGAATCTGCAACAGATGATTTTTAATTTGACATTTGTTTCTCCAAGTATTTACACAATCACCGAAAACTACATTGAAGCTACTGATGCTACCTCCACTGCAGAAAGGCTAAGGGCTGGATGAACGAACTTAGCCAGGTAGCCAAACACCCATTACCATAACTCATCTTTCATACGTTATTTGTAAACAATTGTATCAAAAAGTATAAAACCACCCTGGCTTTAAATAGAACAGAGGTAGCAGTACTCTGTTAAGCATTTTTATTATTTTACGTTCATTCCTCCAAGTATTTGCACAATCACCGATAGCTACATTGAAGCTAATACAATAATCATTTTTAATTCATTATATAGCTAGTGAATTGTAACCAAATGCAATTGTATTGTGTGAAAAGAAACAATAAGGGCATGTGATAGCAAATAATAATAATGTTTTATTTAAAACAGTAACAAATATGTTGTACACACAATTTTATTGAATATATTTTTCAGTATCTCGTGAAAACATGGTTACATTTGAAAAACATTCTCTAGAGTCGCATTTCATCCAACAAAAGATTAATTTTAGCAACACATGAACATGGACACTAACTATGCAATGAATTAACAATGATTATTGTAATGAATTAAGAGGGCTATTATTTTGAAACGGATAATCCGAGGTTGTGTTGCCAGCATAATATAGTGCATTCGTCATGGCGCTACTGAGTGTTGAATTGCGAAAGGCAGAGCTTGAATTTTTCAGGTATGTCCCTCTTTGGCTAATGTATTTTAAAGATGGAGGCGTAACATGGCTACCGCAATTCGAGCAAATCGCTCGTATGTACTCTGGATGGAAGATACTACGCTTACGAGAATACTTTGATTAGTTGCTGGAAGTATTTTTACATGAATGAGTACATATTTTTTAAAGAACAAAGAGGTTTTTGCTAAGAATCAACTCAAAAAAAGACACAATGTAGCTTTAAAGATACCTTCCATGATTTTAGGCAATATGTAGAACTATTTAGACATCTAGGTTCTAAAGAATATGAATTTAGGCACCCTACAGCTAAAATGGTTCCCCGTTCGGGAGTTTATTTATATTAAGTGTCTAGATTAGTATTTTCTCTCTTGTTCTCCTGTGTTTAGAAGTTGTGCTCGCTCTGTAAACTCATTAGACGTCATCGTATAGCATTGGTTTTATTAACAGCTCTGTCAACAGGACTTCCCTGTGTTAGCAAACCATACCTCACACATTTTTTGGGAATTCCCTGTCTGACGCTAGGTAAGGGAATTCCTGCAGTAGCCAAGAAACACCTTGGGGTTTCAAGCTAACTATGGTGAGAAGGTGATTCTATTTAGATTGTGCATATAATATAAACAATATACTACACATCCAGACTAAAATGGGAGGGGCTAAAAATTGTTTTGTAATTACGAAAATCTCGGATTGGATCGTTTGTGGAATGCCCTTTTCAATTCAGACCACCAGTTGTCCTAACCTAAGTCCTAACCTTAACTTAACTCTATCCTTAACCTAACCTAGCTCTATTCAGACATCTGTGGCACTATCTGTAGGCTACATATTCTTACGTCCTTTACATTGGAGATCTGCACCCTGTATTCAGTTTTTTATATAGTTTTGTTTAAATTTTTATCCTTGAGTAATTCATATGTAACTTTGTCTCCTTGCACTTTTATCTTGGCCAGGTTGCTGTTTCAAATGAGAAACTGTTCTCAACATGCCCACCTGGTTAAAAGAAGGTTAAATAAAAACATTACAAAATATAACAGGCAGCTAATATGCTAGTTGTACACAGTGAGCTATTTTGATAAAAAACATAACATTATACTTGGCATTCACCAGACACTGTTATCTATTAGGTAACTGCTATGTTCATGGACAGAATGTAAATTATTTGCCCTTGCCAGCTTGGGATTTGATCTGGTAACCTTTTGTTTAATAATCAGATGCAATAACACCAAAGCTAACTGCTGGCTTCCTGCAGCCTCCTGATAGCATTTCCATTTGTTGTCCACTCCAGTTTGAAATGTTCATTAATTCCCGCGTCGTCTCCGCCTCCTCTCCATTTTGATTGGGTATTTGTGAGCCAATGATAATCTGTCTTCCCTCGGAAGGTAAGGAATACTGGTGCACGTTAGCACAACCGTTTCAGCTACGAAAAAGTAAGTGGCATATTCTGAAAGCAATGCCATGTTTGCGGTTTTATGCAATGACTTTCCCGGCCAGCAATTTTATTTGGCAAAAGGAATTTGTTGTGTGATGCCCACACCTTTTTTCCAGAAGTTCATTTGTCATTAAAGCTAACATCAGGCAGAATGTTAAAGTTACAAAATAATAATTCACTGTTACACTATGTACAGTAGAATCAGAAACTAGTACAGTAGTATCAGAAACACACCCGTGTCCTTAGCTTTGAATGAATGAGTTGCATAGGGTATATTTACTGCCCAAAATAATAAATGTTGTAAAAAAAATGTCTAAATGAAAGAATTAAGCATTTAGACATTTCCTATGCTTTTTTTTTTCTTGACTCCCTGTTTCTTCATTTTACATTTTTCTGTACATTTCTATGCACCACAGCATACAGTAGATATTTCTAAATGTTCCATCTTCAAATAATTCCATCTGTTACTTTAGTAGAAATACCAAATTAAAGACACATTAAATGTTTTAAACCAAAGACATCTGGGGTGAGCTCTATAGTAGAACCAAACAAAGCCTGGTCCAGTTCAACTCAGATGGTTTCTGGTTTCTGAGGAGGGAATCTTGACAAGCTGGGACAGCATGGCCATCCGAATGTGATAGAGTGTTTGAGTGTGACCAATGTGTGGGAGGAGAGGAGAGAGACGGATGAAGGAAGGTACAGTAGGAAGTGTGAGAGTGAGGAGGAGAGATAAGGAGCGGGTGTGTATGATAGCGTGTCAGGCTTTGGAAATGTGTTAGTGGTATATGAAGCATGCCTTGATCATATAAAATTGCAGTTAGTGTGTGTATGTGTGTGTACTGCATGTAGCCTATACGTGTATGTGTAAGTGTGTGAGGTTGAACAGAAGGTTACTGTAGACACTAAAGGGTGACAATTTATGCCGAGTCAGGCATCACTGTGCCTCTAAACCCAAATCAGCCTGGAGTGAGAGTTTTACTTTTGTACCTCATTCTCTCTCTTTCTCTTACTAAAAGAAAAGAAGAGTTGAATTTTAATGACATGGTTAGAAGAGGAGAAAAGAGACAGAAGGAGACCAAGAGAGAATCCAGCTTGAATACTGTTTGTCTGCCTAGAGGCGGAACCAGCAGTGTTGTCATAATGTGTTTTCTCTGTTTCCTGTGTCATTAGTTCGTCTATAGCTTCGTCTATAGGTACCAATACATCCGGATGGTAAAATGTAGATTAGTCACCAAAGTGTGCACTGTCAAAAATGCAAGGCTTTGAAAATAACTGGATGCCCATTACAGACTGTAAAATAAAGATGCATTGTCATTTCTAGCCAGTGGTTGTAAAAACTGGCACTGTCAAGCTAAAACTGGTCCTGGTTAAATTGTACAATGCCATGTGTCGATACGTTCTCCATGTCATCAAATCCACTTTAATTTAATTGTTAGGCATGATCAGGATTCTCTTTATAGGATATGTTCATATGAAGACCATACCCAGCCCAGCATGTAAGGAATAAAATAATAGTTTGTTGTAAAAAGACATATTTAAAAAGTGTCTCTGCCTCAGGAGCTGGGCCCCTAGCCGATCTTTTCAAGATCTTTCGGCAACCCACGCATTCCAGCGCTGTCGTTCATTGGCAGCTTAAGTACTGTCAGTCACGCTGACTTGTCATTCTCACTCATCATCACTCACCATTGTCACTAAATAGGCTAAAGCTATAGCTGGCAAAAAATTCTGACTGAAGTTAGCCCGGCCAAAGTTCTGACTGAAATTAGCCTTGCCAGAATGTCTATTTTTCTGATTTCAGTATTGGCTATCTATGCTTAGTTGTTGCTTTGTAGGAGAGCTATGTTATGGTGGTCACAATTTCAAACTTGGCACAGCGCTGCCTGGGATAAATGATCGAAAAGTTGGATTAATAATAATAATAATAAGTTTTATTTATATAGCGCCTTTCCAGAGCTCAAGGACGCTTTACATGAACAAGTAACAATAATAACAATAACAATGGACCATGATAACAAACAAACAACAAAATGTAGATGAGTGTAAATGAGACTATGTAGGCAGGGCAGAATACACCAGAATACAAACAGACAACAAAATGTAATAT
>JACXGM010008626.1:0-28675 GCA_016801145.1 Umbra pygmaea | reverse complement strand
ACCCGGTACAGCCAGAAGAGGACTGGCCACCCCTTGAGTCTGGCCTCTCTCTAGGTTTCTTCCTAGGTCCCTCCTACTAGGGAGTTTTTCCTAGCCACTGTGCATCACTTGTGTTGCTTGCTTTTGGGGGTCTCGGGCCGGGTGTCTGTCAAAGCACTTTGTGACAACTGCTGTTGTAAAAAGGGCTTTATAAAATAAAATTTATTGATTGATTGATTCAGTGAGAAAAAAACATCCATCAATTGCCAGGTTTCAGTTAGAAAAAGGAAGTCCAGGTTGTTATCGATTATTAGTTCAAGGAGCATTGGAGCTTTTTTGTTAATAGAACGCGTGTTGAGGAGAGCAAGATTGGTAGTTCGGCAGGGTGCAGTGGGGGTACAGATGATTGTAGATTGGAGGGGGCGCAGAAAACAAAGGTTTACAGTTTGGTATGATGGGTATCTAGGAGGACGGGAGTGAGACAGGATAGAAATTATATTGCTACCAGTGTTGGTGTTGGCAGACCATTTTCGACGAGAGCTACGATGTAGGTAGAGACGTCTACCAAGAATGCCAGATGCACAGGCACGCTGGGTTACAACAGGATGAGGGCGGTAATTTTTGTTAAAAGATAATAGATCCAAACGGGAGTAGAATATAGTAGGAGGACAAAAGTTGTGTGAGCGCTTTGATAAACCAGGGCACAATGTCAACAGCAGAAGCAGGGGGAAATAAGATGGCGGGTACATGACAGTGATTTATGGATCCAGTATAATCCCACGGAAATACAGGACAGGCTATCCAAACTTACCTAACCAGTACCAGAGCCTAGCAGTTAGAAAACCCCACAGCAAACAACCAGTAGACCTTAAACAAAGAGAGAGTGGAGACTTACTCAGAGTAAAATTGTCGGCTGGAGCCCAGGCCACAACAACCAGGTGGAGACCAGGTTGACACAACTTAAGCAAAAGAGAGGAGCAGATACTGTAGAGCTAGCCGTTCAGCATGGTGGTCTGGAGGAAGTATGAGCCCAGTCGAGATGTTGAGAATAGCAAAGTGTATGCGTGTTTATTATTGCACGGTGCATGCTGGGCACGCTATTATTGCCATGCATGCACCATTAAAATAGCATCTGAACAACTTTTAACTAGGTTTTTCCTGGTCTTTGGCGGAATTGTTTTCAGGAACTGCAAAATAACACCAGGGAACGTTTGTGTGGGAACATGCCTATTCTTTTCACTGAACCGCCTCCGGGAGCACAAAATCATTCCATAATTTACCGATTTAAACCTCTCTGTTCCTCCAAGATGACTGCTGGGAGAACCACCTCCAGATGCCACATTAGCAACTTTACATCAACATTAAGGAGGCTAAGGGGCCTGAATGAGACTTGTGTTAATGTTGGGGCAGCACGCCACAATCCAATGACACATTATACACAGATAAGAGGAAGGGGGCTTACTGGGAGTAGAATTTCTAAAAAAAAATATTGTAAAAATGTCCGGACATGGAGCTTTGCAAAGATTTGATAGACTCAATCACCTCTTCAAGACTCAGTGGGAAGTCAAGCTCCTCTGCAACATTAGTGGCAAGAGTGATTTTGGCAGTGTCGGCTGGAAACTCAGATGTGTTGATTCTTCACTCAACACATCTGAGTTTCCAGCAGATGTGTTGAGTGAAGAATCGAAGGATTTGAAGGTGTCATTGATCCCTTAAGGATCAGAAATTAAACAATTAGAAGTATCTTTCATTTGTCAAATCAGATGGGTGGCAGGATGATGATTTAATTGGTGTGCTACCAGACAGCTTGCGGCTACAAAGAGTAGCCGCTCCACATCATTATTAGATAAAAGATTACGTTCGGACTGCAAGTTAAAGCAATGTTTATACAGCTACGGAGATGACGTCCATGTATTGGTGGTCCCGGCCAAGAATATCATTGGAAAGTTATCAAAAGAGGTGGTGATTCAGGTACAGAAATTAGCATGGGATAAGAGTTGAATTTCCAACAGGAGAGAGTGCGAGGAATTATTTCAAGTACTAAGGGACCATGGTCAGATATTAAAATGGGTAGGTATTCAGAAGAGTTCACATTCGGGAACAGCAAATGATCCACAAAGGAATAGTCAGTACGAGAAATAAAGTGATGTACATGGTCTTTAAGAGGTCTATAGGCCTCGGCCTACCTTATCTGTAGAGAAGCTCACATCGAAGTCCTTTCTGGGACGCAAACATGTTAATCACCACTTCATTGAAGTCTGGTGATTTTTAGGTGAAGTCTCACTCAACAGACAGCAAAGACATTGTGTCAGCCTATCCTGTCCCATTGTACATGTTAACTTTTCCCAACATTGATAGTGTTACGCTACTTCCAATGTGACTTGTGGTGTATATTTTGTTTCTAATTGTTTGGAATAAATGTCATAAATTTGTTGGGTCCAAGTCGTGTCTACTCCATAAAGCAAGCATGGAAACAGAATGGTGACTTCTTCGCTACACCTGCCATTACTTAGCAAGTCCTTACTTTCAAACCAAATAACACAAAACTTTTTTGTAGTTTGTCCTTTTGTGTTATTAGAACATTTGGATGGAGTGTTCCACGTCTCTTTATAAAAAATCCTCCAAAGACAAATAAAAAAAGGGATGATAAAGCAAATAATCCACATCTTTCTTCATGCTAACGTCCACCAATTCCACACTCAATCGCCCTCTCCATTCTCACACAACAGTCACTAGCACCTGCCTGTGCTGTTGGTACATCCGCTGTGATTGGTTATGCCAGCGGCCTGTGGACTGAATGAGACATTCGCTGTGATTGGCTAAGCCTATGGGCTGAATGAATTTGTGGGCCGCCACTGGTTCTCTCTACTTCTAACATGGTGAGGATCCATAACAACACAAACAACATAACTATAACTTAAACTGAGGTCATAACCAAAGCTCATATAACAATAATAGAATTTAACATGCTAGTATGTATGAGAGAACATTTTAAATCATTTCATTATAATTCTGAAATGAGCAGTCAAATGTTTAAAAAAAAAAAATAATAATAATAGAGCAACAAGTTCAAACGGAAAACCTGAGTAAATCAGGTCTATTATCATTAGCTGATGTCAGCACACCTCACAGTAGGTAGTCACATGGTAATTGCGCAGCTTATGTAAAGATACAGTCCGCAATGTTCGTAATTGCAAAACGATTTTAGTTTCGATGTGTAGTATATTGTCTTACCGTAGTTAGCTTGAAACCCGATGGTGTTTCTTGGCTATTGTAGGCATTCTCTTACCGAGTGTCAGGCAGGGAATTCCCAACAAATGTGTCACATATGGATTGCTAAGGCAGGACAAGTCCCATTAACAGAGCTGCCAATCAAACCAGATCTATACTTTGACATCTAATGAGTTTGCAGGGCGAGCACATCCTCTAAACACATGAGAACGAGAAAATATTAACCTAGACACTTAATAAAAATAAACCAAGTCCTGAGCGTGGACCCATTTTAGCTCTAGGGTGCCTAAATTAACTTTCTTTAGAACCTAGAGGCTTAAATAGTTCTAAATATTGCCTTGAATCGTGGAAGGCATCTTTAAAAAGTCAGTCCACTTACCAGCTAAGCTTGTGTTCTTGCTTCAGTGCGCCCTACCATTCGCCCCATGCCTCCACCTGTTTGGTTCTGTCTGGGTCTGTTCTGCTCATCACTCAGAATAATTGTTATTCATAACTGCCATCACATGTCATGATTAGAAGCATTGTATACACACTATCTTATTATGGTGGTAAGGTTTCCCGAAGGTACAGTACAGAACCATTTGCCAAAATTGAGTTGGGTGTAAAGTACATGACATGTTCATATTCTATTAATTAAAGTGTTGTTAATCTCACGTGGCGATTTCTGTCTGAAATACCTACACTGGGCACTGTGGCAAAGTCAAATAACGTTCCCCAAAATATGAAAAAGAAAACGGGTAAATAAAATATCTTTGTTAGGAAATGACCTAGAAGTGCCTGATACACTCCAACCTGAAAAAACGAGTCAACCTAGCAAGCTAAGTTAAATGGTGAATTGGCAAAAATGTGTCTTTCAGCTTCATGCTTCACAGAAGTGTCGTTCACCACTGGGCGCCCTCGTCAAAATTAACTTAATTGTGAAACCTCAGGGTTTCGTATTATCTCCTCCCACTGACTTGTGAATTCCAAGGTGGTTAGGGGGGGTCTAACTTTGGGGGCACTTGAAAGATGGAGGGAAGGACCTTAGCGGAAAAACCTTTTAGAAAGCCAACAGGATCACCCCCCTCAGAGCCCTCAGGAATGCCGATCACTCTGAGGTTGTAACGTCTCAAATGTGAATCAGATCTTTTTTATCTACCAACCACTGGTTTTTGGCCTCCAAGCATGCGACCACGTCATCAAGGCTCACTATTCGGTCACTGTAGCCGGAAAGGTGGTGTTCAAGGGAGGACTTCATGCAAACAGCAGGGGCAAGGTTAGAGTCATCGCCATGACACTCCGAATCAGCCATTGTTGTAGGAATTAGTGATGTTCGGTTTGCGAACTAATCGCTCTTTTGAACTGGATCTTTTTAGTGAACCGGTCGAACTAGTTCACCAAATCGGACTGAATCGTTAAAAAACAGTTTGCATGTCCATGAAGCACTAATCCACAAATTTCTAAAGTTACTCACTTTTTGACATGCCTGACTCTCCCTCTGACTCGAAATACACCAACATCCCAGATTTATTCAGTTACTCCAACCTACTGTTAAGAGAGAACTGATGATGATGAGCAAGAGCAACAGATATACTGAGCATACATGCAGCATACAGGAACGAACGGACACGGCCTCCTTTCAACAGTTCTCGTTCAAGTCAAGAACCGGTTGCAACGATTTTGTACACTGAACTGAGAAATGTTAATTTTAGACATGTTCGATTTGAGAACCGATGAACTGATGATACTGAGCATGTGCCGACTGAACACTCTGGCGAACCATATTTTTTAAAATTACAAATAAATTGTAATCGATTATGCATAGTAAGTGGATCATGGTTTCTGCGCTACTGAAGACAAAACTTTCTCATTTGCAGATCTCTGCCTATATGTGTTTGGATGCTTTAGATGGAAAACTTAATTGTAATAAACTTATTAGATTATGATGATGTTTTAACTGACTGATGTTATGATTACTGACTTTATACATTTGAATGTTTTTTTCATCCCGACTCGCGATAGATTTGACTCCCTTACGTCATCGTGAATTACATCATTACATTTGAGCATAAAAGAACTGGTGATCCAGTTTTTTAACAGTTCTTTTAAAAACAAACGGTCCGAAAGAACTGGTCCGCAGCAAAGGACCAAACTTCTCATCACAAGTAGGAATGCTGCTTTGGTTGGAATAAAAATGCAAATTGAAAATGTACAGTTAAAGTTAGCTAAAGCTCAGGAGGCTCATCCATTTGCGACCTCTTGCTTTACATGCTAAACCAGAAAGTTTGTATTCTATTAAATGGGAAATTAAGAATGATGGATACCAAATACTTCTGTGAATTTCTATTTTGTTCAGAGGAAATTGTCAGTCTTCAAAACATTGGAAGGGTACCAATAATTTTGGCCATGTGTGAATATTCATTTTATAGTTACATGGCAGCAATGTGGCTTACTGGTTAGGGCATCTGACAGGGGACAGAAAGGTCCCTGGATATTTTTCCCCAAACTTAAACGTTAAAGATCTGTCATTCTGCCATTGAGCGCAATATTTAACCCAAATTGCTCCATTGCCCCCTGTAACATTAACCAGGACATTGCTGCAAATAAGTACTGGTTCCTTATCCACTTGTCTGGTTAAATTATGAAAAAATACATCCATTACACTCAACAGTTAGGCCTACTGTAATGAATACAACTCGGAGGGCAAAGGGGTGTAGTTTACATTAATACTTAATAGTAATAGTAAAGTTCCATATACACAGGTCAGCTCAGCAGGGTTCGCTACACGGATAGCTCAGAACAACAATATCCAGGGATAAACAGGCCAGGCAGATTTGAGTACACGGATAATTCCAAATGGTACAGTACCAGGTTTCAAGGAGAGTCAGGAGGCAGGCAAGGGTCAATGAACAGTAGGCTCTAGGGAAAGGTAGACAAGGGCAGGATCCAAAAACGCAGTAAACAGGCAGAAACAGGTCAGGTCAGAATTAATTCAATACAGATACGAAGATAGCACTCAGCGGGACATACAATACCTCGAAAGGAACCTTCTTCTTCTTCTTCCATGGGTTATTGGCGGATCGCAACCAAGTTGAGGTGCATCTACCGCCACCAACTGTACCGGAGTGTGAGGCCGGTCACGGCCCACCCAATTCAACACAACTACACCCCATGACCCTAGAAATTAAAACACAGCCCACTACCCCCCCCACAAACCACTACCTACCCTCCCCCTTCCCCTTCCCTTTCATCAGCTCGTGCACCATCTCCCCTGTGACATCAGTAATACCCATAAACTCCCTAGCAGCACCACCACCACATCTATCCTAGCATTCCTTCCCTTCACCTGACTACAAACATTCACCACACTACACAGAAACGCCAAAAACTCAACCCTGTCCACCACCAACAAATCCTTACCCACCACACACTCATGCTTACACTTCTCTGACATCATCGGTCTGACATCACCCAGACCATCCTCCGCCACCGGGCCTTTAACCCTCTCCTTCTCCACCTGTACACCAACCCCAAGTCCCCCCACTCTCCGCACCGCTTCCGCATACGTGACCCCATCAGCCATCTTAACCCGCTGTGCCTCTGCCGCCTTCTTCTGAACCACACACCCCCCAAACGCAGCACTGTGCTCCCCACCACAATTACAACACCTCACCACGTCCCCTACCCCACACTTACCATACTCATGCGCACCCCCACACTTACCACACCTACCCTTCCCTCTGCAAACAGCAGCCACATGCCCCATCCGCTGACAATTAAAAGACCTCAGTGGCGGTGGCACATATTCCCTCACATAAAAACTATGATACCCTAAGTGCACCCTGCTCGGCAATGGCCCCCCAAACTCCAACAATACCGTGGGACTCACCCTATCTAACCCCACCGCCCTACTGCCCAAACGTCTCGCCTCCACCACCACCCCACCCGACACAATCTCCTTAAGGTCCTCCATTGCCAGATCCTCCGGCACACCCGTGATCACCCCTCTCACCTTCACTGCACTCCCAGGCACCAAGCACCTCACCTTTCACCCTTTCAACACCTCCAACTTCAGCAACTTATCTCTCTGCGCCACACTACCCACCACAACAAGAACCCTACCACCACTCAAACACCTAGCATCCGTCACCCTCCCAACCTGTTCCCTAATTTCCATAGTGAGTGACACCGGGTGTAACAGCTTACCTGTCGGGGCCAAACACTCCACAATCACTTTATACACCAGCTCCCCACCACCAAGTGCCGGCCCTCCACCCTCTCCCGAACTACTCTCACCGCCCTCTCTCTTCTGTGCCTGCTTCTTTTTCCTCTTTACATACCGTGCTTCCTCAGACCCCACCGCCACTCCAGCTACACTCACACTTCCATCCGAACTCCCTTCCATGCCGACCTCACCCCCGGCACAGCCGTCGCGACCCGCCGCCAGCATGGCATTCTCCCTGGTCTGCCTTTCCAGTGCCAGCCTATCCAGCTCAATAATCTCCGCTAGCTCCTCGGCCTCGAACTCCGCCGCGGCCAACTCCTTCGCCGTGGAACCCCACGCAGACGCCATGCCCCTTGCACGAGACGTAGACATCTCCCTTCAAGCAGCTTTACTGTTTGGTGTCCTCCTGTGAATCCCCGCAACTCGGGTTCCGTCAGACTGGAAAAACTTCGTGCTGTGGTTGTGTTCCTTGGCGGGAACTCCGTCTTCGCCTGAATCAATCGCGGTGTGTTGTTATTCTCGATGTACTGTAGCTGTTATGAGAAGTATTACAAAGACGCTAAAGTACTGAAAAGACATCACTCCTCACACTGAAACGTCCTCGGTATGTAATGACAATGTTTAGTTAACAAATCCTCATATGTTCAAAATGTAGCTCGAAAGGAACCAGACAATCAGACAGGACTTTATACTAACAAATAACAAGACACAGGTGTACAGAATTCATGTGATTGAGATCTGGGCTTGAGGGATGTGTTCATGGGATCCAGGGTGATTGGGAAGTACGGGTGTCCGGGGATGGGAATCTGTATTTGTGGGGTGTGTTCATGAGAGATTAGGATGTTGGGGATTGCTGGTGTCCAGGGAGCAGGAAAACACAAAAGGACATACAAAACTCCATGGTGACCACAGATTCAACCATCATACATATCTACACAAACGACCTACATAGGAACACATAATCAAATCTTAAATGTATTTCCTAATACCCAGAAGAGTCTATAATGCTAAATACTATTGCAGACATAAATAAGGGAAAATACTGGAAACTACACAAGACATACAGTAACTCAAAGATTGAAAACAACAAAGGATATGACACAGGATACAGGGACATGGTTACACCTACTTAAATTTCTACCAGTGAATGCTAAAAATGATGAACTATTCTACATGTCTTTTGCAAAAGTGTCATCACAGTTTAAAGTGAAATTCAAGTTTATGTGAACAGATGCCAAGAGAGTGTTAATAATTTAGATTTTTTGTGAATAGCCCAGTAATGAGATTGGCCCTTCAGAAGCATTGTCACGTGAGAAACATCATTTAAGGCATTCAGTACACGCTGTTCACTTTTCTTGGGATGGTTTGTTAAAAAACACTGCAGTCTTTTCACTAATAAAAAATCAGAGTGGAAAAAATCTATCAAAATGTCAACATATAAATTATATGTTGTTAATTTTAGTGCTATTTTTCTGTCAAATGAGGCATATTTGGAAACAACTCTCGATTGAAATTTGACTCAGTGGATTAAGACAAACTAGTAGGATTTACTCTTGATGATCTGGTAAACATTGCCTTTCTTTTCATGTCAATCAGAGCTTTATTGTAGGCATGTTGAGCATGGCAACAGCTGGGAAAGTTCTATCCCTTTCACATAACTCCACTAGCCACTGACTGACCATCTCATAACATCCTGCCACCACTGGGGCACAGGAACGGAAATCAACACATACCAGATGCATAGTTTCCTTGAATGTTTCATTAGTGCAAGGAAAGTAATCAGGGTAGGTTGCGTTGTGTTTCTGTGCTTCACTGAACACAAGGCATTTCACAGGAGTCTTCATATGTACTCGAGTGGTCTGTTTTTATTCTTTGCTATCTTGGTGGCATCTCATGAAATCAACTCTAGCAGGTTTCTGAATCAATGGAATAATAGGAGGTTTACTGATGTTCTTAGTTTTACTGACATCAGGGAGATATTTCCTGACAGGTTTTTAATTGGTACATGGTAGACCAATCAATTTGACCTTTGTAAAATTGTATTGCTGTTAAATGGTTTGACATTTGGATTTTAAAATTCAGAAATGGGTGGTTTGTGCAGAACATAAAAAAAGTTATATACTGTTTATGCAGATATAAACAAACAAAGCTGTCCTCTTTGAGCTGCAGTGCAGTATTTATTACTTAAATAAATCTTCTGTTTTAATTAACTGAATCAAATTAGATTTTCAACCGTTGGTAACAGTAGTCGTAACACTGGATCATAAAGTTGGCATAGCTTCAATATTGATAAAGAGCCTTCTATCAATTATTTTGATTTGATTTGATTTATTATAGATTTAACAGACGACATAATCCAAAGGATAACATGTTAAAGTGTAAACATTTATTTCCAACATGGTCCTTGGTGTTAAAACATTTTACACATGACAAATACCTATTGCATGACATAGACAAATACATTTAACACAAATCATCCAAGGTGTAAGAGCATTCTAAAATTAGAAAACCACAAATCACATAAAATCATCAGTCTACCCTAATTAAAAAGGTTGGTTACTCTATTCCATAAAAATGCCTTAACCAGATGTCTAAAAGCCCCTCTGGTATTAAAACTTTGAGGGAAAACCATATATTATTCCACAATGTTATACCTGTATAGAAAAAAGCACTTCTAGCTACATTGTTGACTCTGGGCACTTTACAAGACCGGACACGGGCCCTAGTATTGTGATTATGCTGAGTATTATGCATTTTTATATGAGAGTGTAAATATTTGGGAGCAGAGCCATTTATGACATTATACATATGATTCAACTTTAACTGTTTCAATCTAACATGTTCTGGCAGCAGCCCTACCCTTTTAAAAGCACCTCTGTCAATGAGTCCGAGGCGGATAACATTATTTTGCCTCACTTGCAGTCTGTTTTTAAAATGAACTGAAAATGCACAGTACCAAGCAGAACGTGCATAATCAACAGGACATTGAATCAGTGATGCAACCAGTAATTTCTTGATAGAAAATTCTAGATGCCTTGTCATGCGATACAGGAAATTCAGTTTAACGGCACTTGGATAATATTATGTCAGCAATCGATCTACAGGTTAATGACTGCTCTAATGTTAACCCCAAGTATGTGACACTTTTCTGAGACACTAAATCAGTGCCATTACAATGTGACCTTGTGTTTGTTTGTTCTAGAAAACATAATTTTTGTTCCAAATAAAACACTAACACTATTTAATTCATTATCTAGAGTCTTCTCAATCTCACTAATATCACTTCCAGAGACCAGTAATGCAGAGTCATCA
Organism: Umbra pygmaea; assembly: GCA_016801145.1. Classification (NCBI taxonomy): domain Eukaryota; kingdom Metazoa; phylum Chordata; class Actinopteri; order Esociformes; family Umbridae; genus Umbra; species Umbra pygmaea. The sequence goes on along the minus strand of JACXGM010008626.1, from coordinate 17,949 downwards.
GCATATAAAAGCAGCTGGCATGGCATTGATATAAATTAAAAATAAAAGGGGGCCAATGATTGAACCCTGGGGCACCCCACAAATAATATAATGAGGATCCGATTTGGTCCCCTCATCATCACAAACTTGAGTTCTTCCAGTGAGGTAACAGGTGAACCATTTCACAGCAGTATTTCTGAAGCATTTACTTTGTAACTTTGATAGTAGTATTGTATGGTTTACTGTATCAAAGGGTTATTGCAAATAAAGAAGAATTATGCCCACATACTTCCCTTCATCAAAGTTTTGTAGAAAATAATCAAATAAATGTATAAGACAGGTTTCAGTAGAATATGCTGATCTAAATCCAGACTGAAGTTCATACAGTAGATTTTGTCTGACAAGGTACTCTTCAACCTGCTCATACACAAGATGCTCAAACACCTTCGATATGGCTGTCAGAATTGCAACTCCAACATGTGATCTGCTATTTTTCTTAAAAAGGGGGACTACCCTGGCTGTTTTCCTGTCCATTGGAATGATACCCTGACTTAAAGATACATTTATTATATGGGTGAGTACATTAGAAATTACATTGGCACTATCGCTCAGAAATCTGGATGGAATAAGGTCCTGTCCAGTGGCTTTGTTAATTGACAATGTGGATAGACACATTTTCACCTTCTTCACTGAGACAGGGCCAATCTCACAAGCATCTGGAGTAACATGTTTGTTTTTATAAAAATGAGTTTACAAACGTTGTAAACAACTGTTGTAAAAAAGGTATTAATAAGGCAAGCAACCTGCTGTTTGTCAAAAATCATCTTATCCTCAATGACTAATACAATATTACCAGACTTAGATTTTGATTTTCTTTTAGAGCTCATATCAGTGAGAACTTTCAATAGCCTTTTAGGCTGATGTCAGTTTGCAGTAATAGCATCAGCATAAAATTCTGACTTTGTTTTCAGTACCTTCTAAATAGTCTGATTACAGAAGCATATGTATTTATCATAATCACAAGACAAAGTTGACCTCTTTAGCTTTCTGAACCATTTGACATGTTGTATAATGAGATCCAAAATGTCAGAATTCATCCAATTTGCACTACTCTGTTTAATTCTGGTTTCCTTCATTGGTGCAACATTATCAAGAGCAGCTATAAAGTGCTGTTTGAACAAAGTCCAAGCACCATCAACATCATTGCTTCCTATAACATCTGACCAATCTCTCCTGGAAAGCCTTTCTTTAAATTCCTCAACTGTGTAATGTTTTCTGCATCTGTATCTATTTGAACTATGGTTATCAGTCGTCATTCAATTATGCATTTCCTAAGATCACCATTCTTGATTTGCACAACATCTGTAATTCATGACAATAGTAGTAATAAAGCTGAGGATATTGTGTAACATTGTATCAAATAACACCTCAATATTATGTACAGCACAGTATGTTGTGCATGGCATACCAGAGCCATGGAAGCCCTTTAAACCATGGCAGCAGCATTTTGGTATTGCATCTAATGAAATTCAGGTCAAGTGTGAGAGGAAGAGCTTCAGTCAATGGATCGTAGCTTAGTGAAACATGGCCAAGGGCACAGATCACACCAAACACAGGGCTGGTAATTATCCATGAATGCTAAGCAGCTCAAAGTTTTTTCGACAGACATTAAGTGGTAGCCTCTGGTCTCTTCCTCTGTGATTTACACTTTTGTTCATTTGTAAGTGAAATGAAGTGTGTCTGACCATACTTCAGTCATCGAAGGACTTATGATGAAGTCTATAAATGCTGACTTCTGAACTACTATTTCTTGGACTATTTGGGCATTGTCTCTTTATCCTTTGTCTTCCTGTCTCTGGAGGGAAGTCTAGTTTGGCCTTGCGTCACGCTCACCAGATTGTTTGTAAGCTCTTTGGCTATGTAATTGCTCTACTGGGTTTAACAGTGACTTTACATGGCATGTTCAATGTGTTGATGTTCATCTCTGCCAATGGCTGCTTGTCATTGTATCTGAGAGCTCCTTTTATATTCATGTTTTCTCTGTGCTGTAACTGGACTGGTTGGGATTGATAGTTAAGGGATAAGTAGCCTTGTAATTACCAGATTGATTACCGCTGCGCTATCAGTCTGGGAGGATACCAAGAATGCTGTTTTTCCCAGGAGGCAATTGCACAAAAGAATTTCAAAAGCAATTGGATCACATTCAACCAGTCAGAAAAACAAAAGCCACAGAGACGATTGTATGGGAGCTTAATCCTGATGTCCCAGAAAGGCGCCAGGACTAACACGTTAGCTAATACGGCAGTTATTTAAATCTAGCTTTAAATTTTGCAAACGATACTTACTGAACTGAAGCTATGTTGTCACAGGACCCAGATGGTCCAAATGTTTAAATCTGTAGCATCCAGTTGTTATTTCTACACCCCACAGACAAACGAAGTCCAGTCACTGGGCAGTGTGGAATGACATGGAACTGGGATGACATTCTGCCGGTTTTGTAATAATAATCAGATATCAAAAGAATTTCTGGAATAGTTAATCAGAGCAAAATTAAATCTGCGTAGCTAAACAGAATGTAAGTTCAGAAAAGTAGAATAGAGTTGTCGAGGAAATAAAGGGCCTTATTTTGCTTTTTTCCTGTTGTGTTTATAGCTTTGGTCTAAGATAAAATGTTAGTGTGGTTTTTATAAAGACAACCTAATCTGGTCACAATAACACCTTTCCATCCTGGGTGTGACATTCAGGAGAATGACAGGCATTTTGAGTTGTGTATGAGACACTTAAACCAAAAGTAATGACAGGGATTTCTTGGCAATATGACCATCACTTCAGCACCTGTCAGATAGCAAGGACAGCTCCAAATGATCCCTGACCGCGACAGTAATCAGTTCCTGCCTTCAAAAGATCCTTTGCAGCTTGATCAATTACAAGCACAGTCAGTAAAAAGCACCATGTGACCCTGTTCTTACTGTGATTAACCCAACGTGTGTTCCATACATGAAACCAGGGAGACAAAGTCTCTCCAACAGTAAACATGTTACACTTTCTTCTTACTCCAGTGTAATGAAATACATTGTAAAAAGGAAATCTGTGCTCTTCAGGCCATCGAGAGCTGCTGCTCCCCTAGACGCTGTTGTTGGAATGTTAGCTGGGTTCACACACAAATCTGGATATGTGGTTTTTGTTCCTTCAGTTTTGTACATCATTTAGTAATTTGGCCCACCACTGTGTCTGAGACCAACATGGATGATCGTATCTTACATTTACTGTGGAAAAGAGGATGTCAGTATGGGTTCTATGACAGAGTCCACTTTAGTTACAGCTCCCAGCGGAATGTTTCACGCCATACTGTTTTCATCTCGGAGCGCCCAGCGTCCTAATCGCTATTGCCATCTCACTGCTGACGCCGCGTGTGGAACACCACTTCAAAGTAAAGCTCCATTTGCTATTGGTGAAATCATTTCAAGATTTAATTTACTCAGACAAACCGCATAGAAGTATCATGTAGCAGTATCAGCCTTATAATTGCTCTCGATATTTTGCCCCCTACCTCTTTTGCGCTGAATACCCGGCACCACATTTCAAAAGACTATTAAGTAAAACCCCAGTATGATCCGCAGCTGACAGAAACTCAGACATCTCCTGAATCACAACTATCTATGAGATGTGTGTGATCTGACAGAAGGCCATTGATCTTGTGTTGATATAGGTGGAAATAATCCATCCATGTTGTGATGTGCTTTTAACATTGTGAGGTCATGCTGACAAGCAGATTGAAGCCACTTCCTGCTAGCAAGTACATCAACTGAGAGACCAGTCCGTTAATAGCCCGTCCTCCCAGGCTTTTGGGTCTAATAATTGCAGGAAATGTTTCAACCTTTTTCTGTCAGGCTAGTGTTTGTCTTTATTTTACATGAGTATGGACATTTACTCTACCTAATTTTTATTTGTTTTTCCCAAGGTATTTATTGACTTTTGGATTCATAGGATGACAGGTGAAGAGGAGGCAGTGATGAAGGTTTCGGACAGGTAGTGAACCCCGGTCTCTGGCGTGGAGCCACACGTGTGATTAGAGCCCCTGTTTGAGGCTGTTTTATCCTTCACAGTGGTACAATCACTTTGGGGGTTTAACCTGGGTAAATGCAAGGTGACCTCAGTGTCATGCCCACCCGAATGAAATCCAGACCCTGAAGCCATGCTCTAATGCAGCCAAAAGGCTGTGTGAGGAAAAGGGTTTGTGTGAGGTGACGTTATCAAATAGTCTCCTTTCTCACTTTTTTCTATTGCTAGCCTGTTGATAACAGGGTCAGAACACAACATAGCCATTCATGGGTTGAGCTACAGTATATGACTCAGCGAGCAACAATTTATGGTGTGGTTTAATGTGGTGTTAAACATCAGAGAGTGCTTACATGTTGTGGCTAAAATGGAAACTTAATGCAGAGTAATAACAAGAGCTGTGAGCTTGAGGAGAATGGCAGACATACAACAGTGCATGGATTGTAATCATATTTCTTTGGTTGCCAGTATGAAGGCATGGTTGGGGTACTCTGATATTGATATTATTATCTCAATGGATCCATCCTTTGCTTCAGATGATGTATTGATGTTTAAGTACATGTGCTGGTTCATGAATTGATGTTTCCCTGGCTTGCTTTTCCAAACAATCCATAAATAACCATTCCAGAACTCCACCGTTGCACTAGCTTCCTTCACCTCTGCGGATGTTATGTCATTTCCCTCTCAATCGATATACTTTCATGTTTCTATAGGCTTATTCATTGCAAACTTCAATGCTAACCCTGTCTGTGTTTTCCCCAGGGCCATGGGGCAGATGTATGGGAAGTGACTGCGGCCCGGGCGGCAGCCAGAGTCGGGCTGTGTGGTGTGCCCATGTGGACGGCTGGACCACCCTCCACACCAACTGCGACCAGTCCCAACGGCCTTCCAACCAGCAGAACTGCTTCCGTGTCTGTGACTGGCACAAGGACCTTTACGACTGGCAGCTGGGTGCCTGGAGCCAGTGTGTGTCTGTGTCAGCCCGGACCTTCGGGGGCATGCGGCCGTACGTTTGCAATGGTGGGGAGGAAGGCATTCAGACTCGAGACGTGGGCTGCGTGTTAAAGTCGGACGAGTCACCCGGAGAAGACACCATCTGTGAGTATTTCGAGCCCAAGCCTCGACTAGAGCAGGCCTGCCTCATCCCGTGCCCTCAGGACTGTGTGGTCTCTGAGTTCACCCCTTGGACCTCCTGCTCTAAAACCTGTGGGACCGGCCTGCAAAACCGGGTCCGCAGCGTCCTAGTGCCTCCGCTCTTCGGGGGTTCTGCCTGCCCCAACTTGACTGAGTTTCAGACCTGTAAGCCAGGAGCTTGCAAGGGGCCTGAAGGGGTCTACAGTTTGAGGGTTGGCCCCTGGACGCCTTGTTCACTCCCCGTGTCCCGGCCGGTGCGCCAGGCCAAGCGGAGAAAGGGTAAGGGGGGCAGGGAGAGACTAGGTGTCAAGGGTCAAGACCCTGACACTAGGGAGCTGATTCAGAAGAAACGAACCAGAAACCGTCTCAACAGGCAGGAGAGTCCATTCTGGGACATCCAGGTGGGGTACCAGAGTCGGACGGTGACCTGTGCACACAGGAATGGAAGCACGGTTGGACTCAGGTGAGGGGCTCTTGGTTCGTATTTTCAGGCCATGCTGGTGTCATGCTGGTTGGTTGTCCTTCAAGTATGTCTTTTTTTCCTAATTGGCCTAATCATTCAAAATAATTACACATAGAAAGCTGTGTGTTTTTTTCTTTCAGAGATGTAATTATTTGAATCATTATGTTGAGCTATCTCTCGGATTGTCCATTAATAACTCTTGGTCTTAAAATACCCACAAACCTGCCACGTGTCTAAATCGGCTTTTAAGGACTGTAAGCAAAGGAATATGTTATCGTGTACTGTACTTGAAGTCCAGACATGAACAACAGCAGCTATACAGCTGTACATGTTCCTAAAGTTATAGTTCAGAGTGATTTTCTTCCCCCGTCACCGGATGACAGGTAGGGGAAGATGGTTATTTGCTCTGTCTCTTTGCTGTCAAAGCAATTGAGCTCTCCCACTTTCTCTGTCTACTTTCAATGCTGACAACTCTATATTTCCTTTCATGAAAGGGATTGAATTTTAGCCATTCCTTTGGAAAGCACTCTCTAAAGTTATTGGTGAGCTTCGACTTTAAAAAGGAATGTTTTTTTCCTGATATGTTTTATCTTTCACATAAGAAAATTCTATTTAGACAAAACATCGAAAATTAAGTATATGCAGACCATACTTTCCAAAACAAATAGAATTAGCCAGGGTAACATGATTTTTTTACATAGTAGTAAAGTTCTTTTTTACATAGTAGTAAAGGCCAATTTCACTATAATTTCAAATAAGTTTCACACAGAAAAACGGATACCTACAATGCAGGTGGTAAAGAAATGTGTTCAATTTGCCATTGTGTCTAGTTCATAACATTCCATACTGTATGCTAGCTTACTACAAAAGGCAAATGAAGGGTAAAACACAGCGATTTCAGAGACTAAAAGAAGCAGTACAATCTGCACAATGCAGGTCTTTGTATTTGTGTTGCTACATGTGAATATGAGAATATGAAAGCATGCCACAGATTTGATCAATTATGTACTAAACCTATTCATTAATGCAATGTTGGTGCCAACTCCTCAGCATTGGCTGGGATCAAATATTTCAAAGTACCCAGTGAAAACAACCCTCTCACGCCCTTAGGAACATAAATATTAATCTTTGACTTATTTATTTCTGGTTCTGAAATATTCAAAGTTGTTATTGCCACTTCAGGAAAGTGGAACAAACTTCCTGTGAAGTAATAACCCAGTGAATCTAGCCAGGCGTCCTCCTTAACATCTTGTTGACTTTCCCATTTTGTTTGATGTCCATCTGTCATTGGGCCACTGCTTCCTCCGGACTCATTAACCTCTGCTTTAGTCCGCCTGTAGAGGTGTCATGTATAAGATTTATACTGTATTTTTCAGCATGTATGTTAGCCTCTGAATTCTCAGTTGAACAAAAACACATGAGAGGACTCTCTTCACAGGCCTCCTTATCTGGCCTTATCAATACTTCACCTTGCTTTGTGAAATGTGTTTTTGTAAAGGTTACAGACTACACAACCCTCAGGGACCTTTGACTTTGACTGTTGCATTACGGCTTTCTTATTTCAAGTAAAATTGTTTGTCTGTCCCCATTCTGTCTAAAAGACAGAGATGAAGAAATAATGACTACTGTGAAGAGTTCAAAACAATCACAACAATGCAGAAAAATAGACAGTAGACACAACGTAAAAACGTCAAGTAGTCATAGATTGAGTTACCGTGAAAATGGGTCAGTGGATGCATAAAGGCTTTTTAAGAGTGTGTAAAGTATTAGTGAGAGATCGAGCCATTATCCTCACTGTCATAATTAATTAAGTCATTGTGTTTCACACAGACACTAGTGGGATACATACTTAAAAAAAAAAAAATCTAGAAGTTTCACTTGTTTCTTGCAAAAGTGTAAGGTGAAGTGTGGAAGAAGCGGCCACTCAATAAGAGATTTTTAAACGAAGCAGAGCTGTAATTAGCCCGTTAATAGCTCGTCAGCTGCAGTGCCTCAAGGGAAAGGCGATGCATGCTGCAGAATAAGGAACAGAAAAGGGTTGGCTTTAGTCAGAGCGAATTCTAATAATTTCAAAGGACTTAAAGAGACAGCATGTCTTCATTAGCTCTAAGTTGAATGATGAAAAGACTGATTGCTTTTGGTGATTGATATGACGTTGTTGCATCTGGGAACAACCCTTACTAGATGGTGTAGATGACAAACTAATATGAGTAATGTTGTGTTCTGTATTGTATTACGTGTACAAAAATCCTCCTGCTCCTTTTCATGTTTTTTTTAGATTTTAAATCAGAGATTACATTGGGGTCTGTTGTACAACACCTTATCCAACTCTATTAATATACTGTCCATGCTACTATGTTACATGTATTTGTACAAAGATAGCACATGATCATATTAGTAATGTGCTAATGTCTAACTCCTCATTGAATGATACCTGGCTTTTAATTGTCTTCCGACAGGTGGTGGCGTCAATCCTACGCGACGCGCTATCTGACGTAAGACAATGCAGACTTCTTTGAATGACAAACTGCAATAGATGAACCAGCATACCCAAAATTCTACCTCAAAACGTACATCAACCAAACTGTGAATGCTGGAGACAATGCTCTGTACAGGGAACACCCAGGGTTTTTTCAGGACATGCTCCATTGTTTCACATTGTGAGCAGATTGCAGGCAGATATCAGATTACTGACCTCACCCCTGCCCTCCACTCTGTTTTTCAGTCTGTGTCAGCCCAGGGACCTCCCTGGGACCATCCAGACTTGCATCCTGCCTAAAGACTGTGAACTGAGCGAGTGGTCAGACTGGGTGCCCTGCTCCAAGACCTGCGTGGACCCCAACCCCAACTCCCCACGGGGCCAGCGCTCCAGAGCCCGACGTGTGGTCCAGTTTGCCGTAGGGGAGGGAGAGACCTGCCAGCCATTGGAGGAGACTGAGCCATGTGACCCCCAGGGGGATGTTATACCGCCCTGCGCCACGTGAGTGTCACGAAATGTAAAATACTGGACATCGCTATAGAGTATATCGTCGCTGTCAGGTGAAAAGTGCACATCTCCACTTTTGCCCATTTGTATTGATTGAAGCAGACACCACCCTAAAAGTTAGACAAACTGTTACTTTATCATTACTCTAGTGACAAGAAACTCAAAAGGTCTTCTGAAGTTTCATAATTGTGTTAGTCAGTGGATAAAAAGTGGACATTTGTTAAATTCTTGAAAAGTGTCTGTTTTGGAGAGAATGTTTTTGCACAGTGTTGGGTAAAGTTACTTTTATGATTACATTTCAGTTACTTTGTTTTGGGAAGTCCCTAATTAGGACAAAATGATCAGGTAAATGGTGTTCATATCATACTGGTGACCATGATTGATATTTTCTTTACTCTTTCTATTTGTTTTATAGGTCTCTGTTAAGATATGAACTAAATTTACCTGATCATTTTGTCTTAATATGGGACTTACCAAAACTTGTGGACTCAACAAGTAACTGAAAAGTAATCGTAAAAGTACATTTACCAAACACAGTTTTTGCACGATAGCAACAATATGTTGATATAATAGTAGTCTTAAGAGAAGTCTACCTGGGTTCTCACAGATAAAGGTGATGCATTCCTTCTGTAGGATTACCGTAGCTAACTTACTTGAGCTAACTTGCTTCAATAGGTAGGAGATGGATTTTGGTTGCCTTTCAGTGTGTGAGGAATTCAAGCCATCCTAACTAGTAACAATGTGTTCTTAATATACATGTCTTGTAAAACATAAACAAAACAGAGGAAAACAATCCGAAGTGTTGTATTTGATCTGAAAAAGTTAAGCAGGGTTCATACAGATACATGTGTATGCCTGACACACACACACACACACACACTAACACGCACACACGGTGGATAGTAGGCTCTTACTGATAGATCATATCTTCACACAACTATTTTTAGAACACTTGAACATTCCATTTTTACTATGTACAAGATTCTGAATATTATATCAAAATTCAGAACAACAATTTCACATTACATTTACATTATAGTGCGACTTATATTAAAAACAGGGACATTCCCCTAAAGCATGTTAGAGTTAAGTGCCTTGTACAAGGACACAACAACATTTGGCACAGTCAGGAATCGAACCGGCAACTTTCCAACTACAAGTCTGACTCCCTAACAACTGAGCCATCTGACGTCTGTATGTTTATGGACAGGATGTAATTGGCCTCAAGTAGTTGTCAAACAGAAAGCTACTTATAGTTATTTACATCGATTCCAGGTTTGACAGCTGAAGCTTCATATAAAGTCACACGTATTTTTATAGCACAGATCCGTCAGGTTTTGATTTGCTGAAGAAACCCCTGTCGGATTGTACTTGTGTTTGACAGCATAAAACCCACGCATACAACTGTCTCTCACCATCACAGTTACACCTGGAGGACTACGGAGTGGAGCGACTGTAGGGTGGACCCGTTACTAAGCCAGCAGGACCGTCGGCGTAGCAACCAGACCGGCTTGTGTGGAGGAGGGCTTCAGAATCGAGAGGTGTACTGTGTCCAAGCCAACGCTGAACTGCTGACCTACCTGAGCAACCTCAAAGACAAGGATGGTAAGTAATGTTGTGCTCCTTTAACAAAACCTCTCCTGTTGTGAACACTTTCCAATAACAAACCTGTTCTCTGCATAAAATATCCCTGAATTAAGATCTCAACACAGATTTCGACAGCATATGTAAATGTATATCAAGTTACGGTCTTTTTCAGAGCTTGACACCTTTGGATACATGGTGACATATGCTGTGATGAAATGTGTGTTAAGATGTGCCAATTCTTGATAATTTATGCAGTGATTTTGAATGTGAAACTGTCTCAATGCCAGCAACAAATGTTTATCTGATGGTGTTATGTTCATAAAATATTAAACCCTCTGACATGCCGGTTAGCCTTTTTTCATCATGAATCATTTCTGGAGGCAGCTTTGCTATTGGTTGTGACTTAACTCAATAGAGAGCACTGCGCTGTGCTTACATTTCATACGTGCTGTAAGCTCTAAGAACATTTGACTGAGAACTGCCACATCCGGATCTAAAATCCCAACCTTAACTTCTATACTGCCTTACCTTGCATTTATTGTGGTAAAATAGAGTCAACCAATCACAGCATGTCTGCTTTCATGGCAGATCTACTTTGAAAAACATGATTTATGGTGAAGAAATCTAACTTACATCTCAGATGTAGTATTCAAAATCAAGTACTACACTACAACTTGACACATCGCCTACATTTTATTTTCACTGCTACAAATTATTCCCATGCGAAATGTTCACTAGAACTAACACAACATCAACATGTGTTTGCATATGAAATTATGAACGACATGCCATGATGTTTATTGAGGTCTAACACAAATACAAAAACACAGATTGTCTACTTTTTTGTCCCATTCCAAGCTGATATTTTGGCAGAAACTACTGGGCATCTGAAGGAAATAAAAAGACCATGTGAATATTCTTACATTTCCAATGAACAGCAATGTCTGAATAGCAACATTATATCACATCTTGCAATACAAATTTCCTCAAAGTGCATTACAGGAGTACTGGAGCCATCAGAGAATGACTGGAGTGCCTCTCAAAGACTGCATACTGCAACTATAGGCAATGAAAGGGTTGGAGCTTGTTTCATAACATAACCTGGTATGTGCATTGTCAACCTTCCTGGTGTGACTCCTATGCTTTAGAAAACCGATAACACTCAAGCGTTGACACTCACCTGTCAAGCCCACTTAAAGTGATGCTGCACTGTTAATTAGCAAGCATTCCTAGACTAAGTGCACACGGTGGGGATGGAGTGAGGACAACAAAATGCCTTTCCGTTATGCGAGAAGCATACTTAGGTATTTCAGTATATCAGGACATCTTCCTATCATTAAAAAGGTAAGTGGTGGTGAAGTGATGACTGTATTCAGACATGTTTTTATTGCTGAGAAAAAAGTGCTACCCTAAGTATGAAAAAGATACTGTTACTTACTTCTGCTGTTGTGATTTTTAACCGACGCACCACAAGAAACAAACAGTAACTGGTGCATCAGATGGCTCATTGGTTAGGGAGTCAGACTTGTAGTCAGAAGGTTGCTGGTTTGATTCCCTACTGTGCCAAAATACATTGTGTCCTTGAGCAAGGCACTTTACCTTGCTCCTAGGGGATGTCCTTGTACTTACTGTAAGTCACTCTGGAAGGTGTCTGCTAATTGTAAATTATTAAAATTCTGTCTTGCCCTCTCTTTCTGTCTCACTATTTATATGTCTCCTTACTCTGTTGCACTCTTGCTTTCTCTGTCTGTCTGACTGTCGGTTAGACGGTCGGTCGGTCGGACGGACGTACGTTTGATTGGTCTAATTAGACCTAAGCGTGAAACCACATCATTTCCTCCTGCATGTTGAAGCTCACATTGAGTCGACTCCCAGTTAAAAACGGATGCACACATTAAAAGAGCATGTACTGCTGATGCTGTTGAAATGTGTGCGTGTGTGTTCCTACACTGTACGTGTGTGTGTGTGTGTGTGCGTGTGTGTGTGTGGGCGTTACAAGGAAAAGTGTTCTTATCTTCCTGGCGCAGGATTTCAGTTCCCCCATCAGAGGGTAATCTTCTAGGCTGCCACAGACATTGGCTCAGTGGAGTCTGCAGCTAGCACCACTGCATGCCTAAACAAAACCACCAGGCTCTTAGAAGAACACAGGTCCAGGATCCGCTCACCCTTCCCACAACCATTCCAGGCGAAAATGTAAAAAATGCTGAGATCAGTGTGTAGGGTTAACGAGAGACGGCTTACGAGAGCACCTTGTGTTTTCAATGTAGGACATATTTACCTGTTCTCATGGGAATACGTGGGTAACCGTACGCAATGGAAATTATGAAGACAGACTTATAGATATAGCCATTCAAATATTAACATTCATATGAACATCTCCAAGAATAGTCCAATCGGTAACAATTTAACGTACTTGGGGAACGTTTATTTCAGGCATAACATGGTAAGGTGAGGTTAAGGTTAGGGTTAGGTTAAGGTAAACTGACTTTTTTATGTTTCGTAAATGTCAGAGGCTTTACGTTTCCTTGGCTCCGGAAACATACACATGTCTAAGAATTTTTTTGTTTTGTACAATTGTTTACGTATCGCCATGAGAACAGCCTGGACATATAAAGCACCAATCTTTTGTTGGACCACTAGAGCATGTTTAATCTACATTGTAGGACTATTAGAGCATGTTGAATATAAATTGTAATATTCCTATAGCATCCATGCGGTGCTTCTTCCTACCTCTTTGTCTGTAATCCTGTGTGGTGTTTGAAAAGACTCGGCTTACGGCGCTTAACGTATTCCTCAACAACCAAATCCCTTTCCCACTCCAGAAACAGTGTTTTTCTCAGTTGTGTATTCCTGTGCCTGCAGACGGCCAGATCCCTAACCAGCAGAAGCCTAGTGTCCCCCCACTCCTGTCCATCAGCTTTGAAATCACAGGTAGGTGCTTGTAGAAACCACTTCCTCTCTCCACCGTGTAGAAGCCATGCTGCTTCTGTCTTCCCCCTCTGTGTCAGTCCTCAGTTCAACTATTCTAAAAGCATATATTTACATTGATGGATGGTAATACTGCATGACAATGTTTTCCAACAGCAGTACGACTTGAAAAATAATCCTACAGGGATGTTTTATTGTAGTAGGTTGCTTTACCGATGTTAATATTATGATGCTTTCATAGAGCGGGTCTTGATACATGATTCTAGAATGTTTTTTATACAGCATGTTTTCATTTTGGATGAGACTTCAGTGATTGTTTTTCATGTCACCCTTTCCATCTCAAGTGTGGAACTTTTCGTAGAACTTTGTGTGTTTCACCTAATTGTGAGGAGAAACCCTTTAAAAAGTGTCTGGAAAAAGACAACCAAGTGTTTGTTTTTGCACATTGGGCAGATGTGTTGTTGTTCCAAATGTTAAATGCAAAGCATATGTGAGATGTGTTTCTGCTAGCATGCAATTAGCCAAACTTGTATTAGTTGCACTGGGGATATATCTTTGTAGTTGCAATACAATGCATGAAAAGGAGCACACTGAGTCATTTAATGAAGACATTGCTTTTTTGTGTACCTCAAACCCCTGACTCTGTTGGTGCACAATCTGTATTCTGAATGGAGTGATGTATTTGGATGAAGTCGGCTCTGCACACTAATATTACAAGGATAATCAGGCTTTTACTAAATGCAGCATTTGACTCCCAAAACATTTGTGAAGGAATTATTCATTTTGCATACCAAAGCTGGGCTTGCGTTCGAAGCATGTTCAGGAGAATTTGCTTTAGGTTTATTGACTCGCCAAAGCGTAAAGCACTGAAATAATTGTTGGAGCTGTCAGAATTGGTGAGAGATGTACGAGGACATCTTGATCTTCACACCTTGCTAAGTGAGAATGGCCATTTGTGACTGGAAGGGATGCAACAGTTGATTCGATATTTGGTTCATCTTGAGTGTGTGTATGTGTGTGTGTGTGTGCGTGTATGTGTTTGCAGATGTGTGTGTGCTTGTCTCTACACGCGAGCGTCCGTGCATCTGTTGTGTTTTGTGTGTTTGTTCATATGCACAGGCAGAGGGGTATCGGCTAGCCAGGAGACCCCATGGTTGGGCACCATCTGTTATGTGAGCTGGAGCGTCTGTTGGTATCAGCCAGGACCACCTGCGCTGTGCTGCGTTCCAACACAGCTTTAATATGACACTCAGAAAACCACCCACCAACTTTTCATTACGACTCAAAACAAACCCATTTATTCAAGCGCATTTAAAAAACCTCCAGAAAAAAAGCATTGCACGGTCGATTATACTTGTGCTGCTTTCAAGAAAAATACAAGATTTTGTAATTTGCATGACGTTTATTGGTGCGTATACGTTCATGCTATGGACAGCTTCCGAAATACTACGACACAAGAGTCATAGCACTGGCTAGATCCTTTATGGAATCTGTTTGACAGTGGTGTCCTCTGACACCTTCTGTACGGCCTTCATGTGGTTGGTCTGTGAGCATGTTGTTTTTCAGTGCTGAAAAGATCATCGGGGCCCATTTATCACCCAGATAGTCAATCAGAACGCTAACAGAATGCTTACAGTGAGCCGATAAACAAAGAAGAATAGCAGAAACATGGCAGCACACACAGGCTCTAGCTGACCTATGTGTCTCTTGTGCTTTCTCCTAGGACTGTATGTATGGTTACTTGTGCATAAAAGTGAAATCAACCAGTACTTTCCATCTGTTTGGGTTTTTCCACCCCATTGCTATCAGCAAGCACACTAGAAAACATTCAGTCAACAAGTGTTTGATACGATCAACCAGTCCAATGGAAAATATGTCTCACCAATTCCGAAGTTGCATACCGATGTTGCATCCAATCAGTTCACGCATTTGTCTGCATATTTGTTTAATATTTTGTGTGTACTTCAGAAGTACAGTACGTCTACATATTTCAGAATTGGCAATGTATCTTGCGGTGTATTTTGTGTTTTGTTGAGTACTGACCCATCAATATGATTCAGAGTATTTTGTAATTCCTTGTGTCTAGCGTCCCGTCCTGTGGACAGCAAGTTTTGTGATGGTCTGATCCCCAACACGTCCCAGCTGTGTCACATTCCCTGTCCCATCGAGTGTGAGGTGTCCCCTTGGGGGGCCTGGGGGCCGTGCACCTACGAGAACTGTAGTGTCCAGGAAGGGAAGAGAGGTACGTGCACGGCTTGGATAAAGACTGGAGTGTGTCAGGTGGCTGCGTGTACGTGATGTCCCAACGCTTACATAATGCTTTCATAACACTTTTTTTACCACGCTGTCAAACAAACTGAGTTGTGTTAACATCGCCTCCTTTATTATGGGTTATGTGATTACGAGTTATTAACAATGTCATGTCATTTTAAATGTATAGCATTCCAGAATGTTCTACTACAATACAGTCCATGAATATACATGGCTGAAGGTGTTATTGTAGCCATGGTAATGTCCTATTGAAAGACCATGCTGGCATTAAAGCAGTATCTAAACTCTGTGGGTGGTCAAACACCTACATGATAATTACGCGATCGCTCTTCACAATGAAGTCATCTCTTTTGTATCAATTTACTGCCAATTAGACCACAGTATGAGTAAAAGTACTTTAAATTAACCTGACAATAATTTGCTCATCCTTGTGCCTCAATCCTAATCTTGTTACAATAACATACTCTATTAATTTCAAGAGGGCTGTTGAAGAGATTTATGACAAACGGAGGAGAAATAGGCATGTTATTTATCTTTTCACAGTAGAATAAAAACAAAATGGGTATATTTTTTTCATATATATATATTTTTTCCTGTATTATAAATGTTTTCTTTCCAGGATTTAAACTGAGGAAACGGGAGATATTCAATGAGCCAACAGGAGGACCAGGGAACTGCCCACATCTAGTAGAGGCCATTCCATGTGAGGACCCCAACTGCTGGTACTGGCAGTTGATCAGGCTGGAAGAGTGTGTCCCGGATCTGGAGCTGCAGTGTGGCCCCGGGACACAGATCCCCCAAGTCCAGTGTGTCAACAGCACTGGTGAGGAAACACGAGACATCAGCTCAACATTATTACTGTCTTTTTCATCAGATTGGAACTCTACCCTTGTTTGTTTCCAGTCATTTTGTTAAATTGTTTCTCCATAATTGTTGCTGTGTAATTGTATATAAAGCTGCTGTGATAGCAGTGAATAGGGTTATTGATTCAGTAAATGCTCCGAATAGTGTCATCTTCCAGAGGTGGGAATCACTGCTCAATACAATTGTGATGCACTAATATGCTCAGAAGGATACACCTTATAGCTCAGTTCTCTGGTCCCCCCTGAGAGTTGCCCACAACTTTACCTGACTCATTTGGATGTGTAATACGTCAGTGTCTCACACACTGAATGAAAAATAATGTATTGCTCAAGGTGCCCTCTGTACCAACTCTAACTCCTGGCTGTACTGTAAATATGTGAGTGAATAGCTGCAGACGACTAGAGAGGAAAGAGTTGTTATCCGACCTGCCATTTATCATGGTTGTTAGGAGCTCTCTCCAATAGGCCCCCCCACAAACTCCTGTCTCCTCACCCACTCCCACCTGCTTAGTTCAGCTTAGACATTTTTAACACTATGAGATAAGAACTGTATTATCTCCAAGTGGAAATGGTGTGTGCACACTGAAGTACAGTGTACACAAACAACATGGCAGACATACCAACACTATCACATTATCACATGTCATTATATACACATTATCATGTCATTATATACACATTATCACCTGTCAATATATACACATTATCATGCCATTATATACACATGATCACATGTCATTATATACACATGATCACATGTCATTATATACACATAATCACATGTCAATATATACACATGATCACATCATGATATACACATTATCACATGTCATATATACAAATGATCACATGTCATTATATACACGTGATCACTTGTCATTATATACATATGATCACATGTCATTATATACACAAGATCACATGTCATTACATATACATGATCACATCATTATATACATAATCACTTGTCATTATATACACATTATCACATGTCATTATATACACATGATCACATGTCATTATATACACATTATCACATGGCATTATATACACATAATAACATGTCATTATATACTTACTGGTGACCATGATTGATAGTTTCTTTACTCTTTTTATTTGTTTTATTCATACTTTGCAGTCACGTGATTACCATGGCTACCTGGAGGGCAAGAAACGCTGATAAAATGGTGACGAACAGTGGCCAGCCAGGGGAATTGCGGCTTGGATTTTTGATAATACAATCAATCAACCAAATTCGATAATATGAAAAGATTAAAATACTCGTAACTGTCATTGCGTTGAACCTTGCAAAGTCTCTACCAGACTTGGAGTTGAGATATTTACATCTATCGAGAATCCGTCACCTTACTGTAGGCTACACAGCACAAAAACTAAAAGCCTACAAAAGTACGGATACTAGCTACCTTTTTTAAGAGTGAATGGGTTAACAACGCTGTCGTAGCTGAAAGACTACCTTCATAATCAATCAATCAATCAATCAATCAATCAAATTTATTTTATAAAGCCCTTTTTACAACAGCAGTTGTCACAAAGTGCTTTGACAGACACCCGGCCCGAGACCCCCAAAAGCAAGCAACACAAGTGATGCACAGTGGCTAGGAAAAACTCCCTAGTAGGAGGGACATAGGAAGAAACCTAGAGAGAGGCCAGACTCAAGG